>JAAXYX010003658.1:0-13849 GCA_036851915.1 Ptenothrix huangshanensis | reverse complement strand
AAAATTACATTTTGCCACTTTATACCACTTTTGGACAAAAATCCAAAATTTGTGACACCGGTATTTGACGGTTTTTACCACCTTTTTACCAGACATGGTATTAACCACTTGCGAACCCTGGTTTCTTGCTTATCATGTTTGTATAATATACGTTTTTTACATTTTTTACATTTCCAAATATTTTGACAATTGTTATTCCTTTTATGTTGATCGTAACATGTTTCATTTAAAAACCATCTATTGCAACTGTTACATCATTTCCAATTTGGTTTTCGACCTTTTGGTGGATGATTAGCATTTGATCCACCACAAACTCTACATCTACTATCAGCTCTATAGATATGTTAATCTCTATTATGATAAGCAATTCTACAGCTCGTACAATAATAACTAGTTTTAAATAATGCTGTTAAGGAGTTAATTGTATCATAATGATTATCACAATATAAAAGATAAATTCTAGGTGCGCTTATGTTATTAAATTTTCTAACATATTTATATCCACTATTTATGATTTGAATTACATCAATACTTATATCTAGTGTATCTTCAATACTATTAAACATTTTCAAAAGCATTCCTAAAGATCCAATAGTAACATTATATAATTCTACTAGCTTTTTAGCTATAGTATCTTGTGAATTATGATTATTTTTTCGTATATATTTAATTCTTGAATGCGAAGGATACTCATCATTTTTAACTATATCAATTCTTTTTAACAAATCATTATTTTTTCTAAATCAACATATGTCAGACCAACAATGACAGCACGAATGTCGCATAGATTATCTTTATTTTTTATAACATTTATACATTGTTTTTTTAAATTACCTCCAAATTTTGTAACATTTTTACAACCGGTTCCTTGAGGAGCATCTATTACATTGACACTTATTTTAACATCATCAAGGGGAAAATGCTTGTATTCTATCATTTGGCCCAAACCATCAACAATTTTTTCTGTTTGGTCTACCTTCACTACCTTTAATTTTTATAGTTTTATTAAACATTTCACCATTTTCTTTGTGTTGTTACTCCAATAACAAATATTTTATTTTCAAACCCTTTCTTAAACAGATCTAGTGTAATGTATCATAATTTATTTGCTTGGATGATTTAAGTTTTAACTCTTGTTGTTTTGCATCTAAAGTTGGTAATGTGGAAAAGTTTTCTTTTTTAAATTTAAGTTCTTTATGATCTTGTGTTTTCATGTTGCTTTAATAATAGTTTTGTATCGAAACGAATATCACACACACCACAAGTAAAACCATTTATTTTGTTTAAATGCTTTTGAGTGTTATAATGTTTGTTTAAATAAGATATTCGTGTAAATGTAGTATCACACTCGTTGCATTTAATTGTTGGAGCCATTTTTATTGATAAAAAAAATTATCAGTAAAAAAAATTATATTATATAAATGGTTTCCAAGTTAGAATATATCAGAGAAAACAAACATTTCAATAAAAATTACCTCCCAAAAGTGGAAATAAATGAATTGACACAGGATCTGGATAAAATTAAGTTAGATTTTGTAAATGTTTTAGATACACAAGAAAACCTAAATAAACAAGCAGAAAATTTAATTAATGTTATAGAAGGTATTAAAAATGACATTTCAAAAACCAGTGATTTAGATAAACGATTAGGTAAACAACGTAGTTTAATTTCTAAACTTGTTGAAGATGCTAATAATGTAGATGTCAAACTATATACAGAAATGACAGAAATCAAGCGTAAGTTGAAAGAAGATGATATAAAAATAATAGACAAAATAAGTTTAGTCAAACGTGAGCTATTTCAATCTTTAGATACTATAATAAATTCAAAAACTATTACTATTTCTGATCCTGTTGAGCTCAATAATGCACAATTTATCACAGGTAAAATTAAATTTAGAAAAATAGAAGATTTTGGTTTTTATTAAGTTTGTGTGTAGTAAATAATCCTGCTTTTGATGGAGCAAGTTTTTCAATCAAGATTTGCGATATTCCTATAAATGGAACATATTTAGCACCCTGTATTAAAAATAAAACATAACAAGCTGATGTTGTAAAAATTCAAACAAATTCTGTATCAATTGTAGTGACAAATTATAAACAACCATGTGAAAACATTTTTAACTGTGCAATTCAGTAAAAGTAGTAATATATTTTACATTTTCAACTGTTTAATTCAGTAAAAGTAGTAATACATTTTACATTTTTAACAGTGTTTCACAGTAAACAATGAAATTTTTTCTTTTTAATGCAAAATATTTGATTGTGTAAAATTGATTAAAATAAATGTTTTGATTTAAAAAATGATAAAAAAATCATGTTTTGATAAGGTTTAAAATTAACCACGCCAAAATTTAAAATTCGGCGCGATGATGAAATGATGATTTTTTTTACAAAAATTGTGATTTTGTCAAATTTGCTGTAAATCGATGGTTTTCCGCTAATATTATGATGACAATTGAAGGATTTGATAAAATTAAAATTGATTGCGCCAAAAATGTACCCTCCAGGGTCAACTATAATTCTTTTCAACAACTGAGCTACCTAGCATCCTTGCATTAAATTTGAATTTAACATTTTTCATAATTCGTTATGTTGAATTTAACAAGAACTTCATTTTATAGACTTCCGATTTGAGTTTTAGACTAAAATGGACGTTTCACGTATCCGTGACGCAAAATAGCGGAAAAGACCTCCCGCCATCCGATTTGGAGGGGAAAAAGTTAGGGTAGACAAAACTAAACACTATGACAGCGTATTATAAGTTATAAAAGGCTCAATCGGATAGGATAGTACCTTGTCTTAGAAAAGCTATAACACATAAACTGTACCTTTGTTGTAAAAAATCTAAAAAAAATTCATGTGTATATAGCATGTATTTAGATACGCAAATATGGCTTTTTGCATTTAGGTTTTCAAGATTCAAATGTTCGTTAAACCAGCGATCGAGAAACCCAAAGTGTATCATTGTTTGTACGCCTAGCTTACGTGTATATGAATGCATCCTAACACAAATTAATTGCACCTGTAAATACGCAAAAAGTAATACATGCGATCCGAGGTCACATTTCACAAACATTTGAACCTTCCAAAAATAACCGTAAGAAATTAAAGTTTACAATTTTTAGAACTGTATCTTTTAATAAGGTTATACCATACTAATCTAAGGTAATTAGAATCACCATAATGTATGTATGTAAACATATGTATATTAATTTTTGCCTGTTCGAGGAACCACATTAGTTATCTTCGTTGCTAATTGGGTTATTAGATTTAAACGGTAGGTATTTGGTAGTTGTTGAATGATGCTATTTTGTAGAGAAATGTATTTAATATGTAGTCGAGGCCATAAATTCTAGATGGTAAATTTGATTTGATGCTTTTTAATTAAATTGCCTACGGGATTTGAAACTTCTATTATTTCGGACCACCCCTTTTATCGTTTTTTGAAATTGTTCCTTGTTTTTCGGGACATTTTCAAAACTTGTTTTTATACTAGTTGGATACTTGTATGATACTACTTATAAACAATGGTTACTAATTCTTCCGACAAGGTCGGATCCAAAGCCAGTGTCAAAAACCAAATGTTCTATTATTCTAAAGCGCACTATAGTGTTAAAATTTTCATTTTTGTATGCTATCCGCGATCTACCTGAAATTTTCGTTTCGCGATCAACCAATTATGGGGGCCCCTGGTGTGGCGTATTTTTATCTGTGAGGTTCACAGGGGTAGATACAACACCAAGGACTCGTTTGTACTAGTATAGTAGTAAAATTGGGAGGATGGAATCCTTCACTTCCTGGTGTAATAGTGCTAGTAAAATTTACTTAATTCTGACTCGAATAGTAGTGAGCTAGAATAGGACTGACAACTAGTCCGAGAAGATTGTGAAATTCACTTTGGTGTGTACTTAGGGTTCCACGATCTTACGTAGTCCAAATTCACAGAAAACAAATATCTGGATAGAGCAGAGAGAGACGTATCCGTTAACGAGGGCTTTAGTAATTATCACGCGGTAGAAAGTCATTATACTACTTTTACGTAAAATAAAAAAGAATATTATTGCAAAATAGAACAGCACCGTTTTAGGACTGGCTAGTCGTTCCTTACTAGGATTAAATAATAAGTTAAAAATTAATATTTAAAAATTATGAGCTTAAATGATTGTTAGTAATGCTGTTTGATCAGTAATCAATTGAAATGATGAAAATAAATTTGTCATCGATTTCGATAAAAAGTTTGATTTTTGGGGTGAGGCGAGCACCACTCCACCAAGCTGTCAATTATATGAACGACGGAAGCACTTGCAGGGTACTTATGCAAATATGCGAAAATTCCCAAATTTTAAAAAATGGTGTGGACCAAATCAAAAAGTGTTGGACAAAAGTGACGACAATTTGCTGCAAAAACTATTTCACTATTTATGCACTTTTCAGAAAAAATATGAATTTCAGCTTAGGATCCAATCGTGAGCGCGTTGGCCCCTTTAGTTGCAAATCAATCTTTGAGCCATTGCAAAAGTTTCTCACGTGCTGTACTAAACTTTGTGATACATATCGTCGTTGAAGATGCACAACTTAACATCCTCTGAGAAATCCCATAACGTTACGAAAAGGATGCTTAGTTTTGCGCCTTCAACGACGACATATCGTTACTAAAAAAAACGAGGTCGTCGGCAAAGGCAACAAAGTCATTTTCTAGAGCTAAACCAATATCATCAAAGAATAAGTTAAAAAGGGCTCCGTTTTAGTTTAACTCCTAGTTTAACTTTAGTTTTAACTCCCTCCAAATAAAACAATTCTTCCCCGAATTTTCCCCTTATCTGCAGGTTTACTTTCAGAGACTGGGTCCAATCGCCTATTCCCTCCTTTTCCCCGTAAAGTCCTAACCTTTTTGCTATTTTTGATTCTATAAGTGTTCTTGTGGACCCCTCGTCTAAAAAGGCATAAGTTTCTACAACATCCTTTGGTCCCATTAACTGCACCGGTAGGATTTTGTTCAGGATCTGATTGTTAGTTTGCTCATTCTTCCGGGTATGGACAATCATCGAGAGTACTTCGTCTACTTGCTCTTCAGTCTTCGTGGGCAGGTGGAGAAGCTTGTGATGTTGGTTTTCGCATCCGTCCATTCCGCACTTTGTTTGGTTCTCACACTGATCGAGTCCATGTCCCGGAAGTAGGCAGCTGTAGCATAGCTTTTGCTCTCTTGCAAGCTTCCTCCTGGCCTTGATCGGTTCCTTGATAAACTTTCGGCAGTCCACCGTCCAGTGTCCCGGCTTTCGGCAGAATTTGCAGTCCATTGCCGCTGACCCGTCCTTTACCTGTGCTGCAGAGGGAGAGGAGGGAACAGAGATTAAATTAGGTTTGGGAGAGGAAGAAGGAATTGCAGCTACCGTTGCTGTACATGGTGACTCCCCGTCACTGTCCTGCTCACCCACCGCCATGTATATTCTTTGTGGTACCCCCTTGGCCCGTTGCCCTCCCTTGGCGCTGTGGCCCCCGTCTCCCGGCTGTCTGGAACGTAGGTCGGCACGTGGATGTAAGTCACGGCCTTTGCCTCTTCTATCAGCCATTTACTAAATTCCTTCAGAGTCACCTCTGGGCTTTGTCGTGCTTCCCCTGCCCACGCCAACCTGAAATGAGTTGGCAATTTTCCCACCAACTCCGTGAGCAGCTGCGGATTCAAAAGGTGACCCGCACTTTTGAGTGACTCCATAGTCGCAACCAAATTCTGGACCGCCGTCGAAAATATCAGAAGGGTTGAGATGACCTTTTTCACATTCCCCGGAACCAACATCATTGATTGCACCGCTTCGCGCGCCCAGCCCCGTAGACTTTTCACCAACCGGTCCATATTCTCCGAATCTGTGTACCCACACAGCGCTGTACTCTGCGTGCACTGTCTATGGAACAGTGGCCAGTCTAGCGGATCCCGGCTAAACGGTGGCAGATCTTTTCAATAGTGATATTGTGATATATGTTAATTTCTACTACCGTTTGTCCTGTAAAAATTAATAGGAACATCTGTTACCTCTTTTACAAGACTAGAAGTATAATCTCCTTTTTACATGTATCTTTCCATATTCTCCGAATCTGTGTACCCACACAGCGCTGTACTCTGCGTGCACTGTCTATGGAACAGTGGCCAGTCTAGCGGATCCCGGCTAAACGGTGGCAGATCTTTTCTTATTGATTGCCTGGTTATTAGCCTCTTGACCTCGTCGTCCCTTCGTGATGTGCCGAGCCCGCACGCCATCATTGACCCCGTCAGCGCCATCGTGAAATCCTCCACGGGCAGCATAGTATTCTGCAAAAGATTTGACTGGGCAGACCAGGATTAACTGGAGGAAGGGAAAATCTAGGATTATTGCCTGTGGGTTGATTATGGGAGCCTACATTGACATTACTCTGGGTTTGTTGGTTGTCGGGTATAAGAACAGCATCAGAATTAAGAGTATGATCAGCTCGTACCCATGTTGTCTCCTTGATTCGCTGCCCCCGGATTGTCCCCAAGACCGTTCTCTGGAGGATAGTAGCCATCCCGGTCCCCAAAGTCGTCCCATTCCAGACTGGCTAAACTCGTTGCCCGGCTAAGATGCTCTTCGAGTTCTTCCCTCTTGGACACGTACACCTTTGGGATCCGTTCCTTCTTGGCGGCAGCGGCATCCTTACGGGATTTTAGCTCCGTGTTGTAAAGTGCAGACAGTTCCGCCGCTTCCACTTGAGCCATCATCATCTTCAGACAGCTTTCTTCGTATTCTAAGCGACGAACCGTTTCCTTCCGGGCTTCTTCCTCTTTCATGAGAAGGGCCTCTGTTTCCAGTCGCTGCTTTTCTGCTTCTGCTTCCATCTTTAATAGTACCTTTTCTTGTTCCAGGAGAATTCGCTTTTCTTCGTCTTGGACTTTGGACAGTGCTTCCGCTTGTTCCCGCTCAAGTTCTCGACGGAGTCGTGCTGACCCTGTAGATGAGGCTCTACTGTGCTGTGACCTGACGTCCTCCGTCTAACTTTGGTATTGCCTGCAACCGTGTCCAAAAATATCGGATCCCACCCAACGCGCCCTCATCTGCTACCCTTCCCCTATTCCCCGGATAGGTTGTTGACGTACGCACGTGACCCGCGATATTGATCCCCAGAAGACTTAGTGGCACTCCTCTGTTCGGTCGTAGCTCCATCTGGGACATCAGCACCTTCTTCATCCTCTCTCGATCAACTTCTAATTCGACGCCCGCCTAGAATTGAGTCCGTCCGTGTTGTTGACAGTTCCTTCTGTCCGCGCCCACAAAAGCCCCAGAATTCTACGAAACCCCCCGGATGGTCCAAACTTGCCCTCCTCGGTGACCTTAATTTCCACGGTACTTTTAGATCCGGTTCGAAGGACCATATGTTGCCGCTCGACCAATTATGCCCCGCAACAATAGTGCCGCCAAATGCTCAAAATTCCCAATTAAATTATCGAAGGACTACCTCTTCATTGAGAGGAAAAAACAAATAATAAAATCTCGGCATTGAGTATTTTATTGTAAATTCCTAATTCATAATAAATCTTAAATTATTAAGTTAAACTTGAAAATTAAAAATTTAAACAAAAACTAAATTAAACGCGAAGAGTCGAAACAATTGACTTCTCCGTCAATGAGTGTGAGGAATCTTTAAATTTTTCTCGATCTCCCCTCGTCTCAAAGTCACAGTCAACAGTTATAATAATTTTTTTAAACTTTAACTTTAACAAATAATCGAACATTATTTAAAAGTGGTCCTCGTACCAAAACAACTAAATATTCTAGTTAAATAGTACACTGTCCCCTAACTAAAACTAAATCGACCAACTAAACAATACTTATTAGTCAAATAATAATAAATCAATGACACAAACAATTCACGCTGTCAACTCACCGTCGTCAATATTATACTAATGAACAATAAAAACAAAAATCTAGGCACAATTATAAAAATAAACTTATTACCGGCAGCCACAACCTACACACTCGACTTCACACCGTATAAATTCAAATCTTTCCACAACTTACAACTAATGACACAAACACTGTAAAAGTTAAATCATCATGCTGCCATAACATACACTCAAAAAAGGTATGCATCCGTAGTGCACCCTGATGCCATCTGACCGCTAAGGATCTGAGCGGCGACAAAGATATCTGCAATCAGATTTCATATTATCTTGAAATTACATTATTTATTGAAATCAATATTAATCATGTAAAAATTACGCTTAGGATAATAAATCTTATTCTTTACAATTTGTTCTAATTTACGGCAATTATTTAGGAGACTAGTATTCAAACTCAAACTATACTGAAGTTGTTGCTTTACTTTGTCCTTCTCCTTTATTAACTGAATTAATTCAGGTGGTATCCACACTTTTGACTTTTAACTGATTCTTGTTTTGACTGTTGGACACATCATTTACGTGTACCTTTATCGTGGTCATTATCAGATTATAAACGAAGTCAATAAGGTAATTGCGAAGTTCCAGAGCATGCCAGTTTATCTTTGCTATCACAAAAGTACTTCCAAATCAATCTTACTATATTGCTGGCTAATTATAGCATTATTTGAATTTGGAATTCGATTCTTGTTGATGGACTTAGCGTTCTACTCATAGCGAAGCCCATCATGATCAGATATGCCTATACTTACATTGTCCCACTTCACATTAATTATTGGGCATTAAAATATAATCAATTCATAAACTACTTTTTACTTTACCTTATGACTTTCTGGTCTGACAGCTAACAATTTGTTTATACTACAATGGTAACATACTGTTAGCTGGATCCGCCTGAGCAGACCAACAGCTCGTTACAGTTGCCCTTGGAAAGAGCGCGGAGTGTGAATGTTGAGCAGAAGGCTCTTCTGCACATTCACTTGCAGTGTAGCGTGACTAGACAACAGTCTTCATTCCAGACGGTCTGGACTAGCCAGACCAAGACACAGGTCAAGGGGAGCACAGCTTCCCACACACACACCACCACTTCACCCTGGTCATCTTTTCTAGGCTTGATCTGTTCTGCAAACAGATACCAGCCCCAGTCTTGTCCTAGTTCTCTAAGCCTTAGCAAGTAGAACAAACTCCCAGTGTGTAGTTCTTAACTGGATTGTACTTCATTCTACTTCATCATTCATTTACTCATCCATAGCAACCTCTCACATCGCAATTGCAATTGCGGGTAGCCAAGCAAGAAGCATCTCCAGCCCTCACCTTTTGATACTGTCCAGGGGCAAGACTCAGTCAGTGGCTTAGGACGAAACCAGGCTCGGTTTCGTCGGCGTCAAACTTGATGGAGACTCCGGGTATCTATTCCTAGGTACCGAAAAAAATTTTGTTCTCACCTGAAAAAGATGGATTTTACCGCGGGGAGCAGTGTAAATTTTTGTAAATATTACTTTTTTTACGGGGATCTTTTGCGGAGAATTTTCTCGGCGTGTACATTTTCCGTTGTGTGAAGTTGATTCAAAGTCAGTGATCAAAACAGTAAACAGTGTCAGTGCAGGTACAATTTTGAGTGCACAGTGATCACAACAAGGGATTAAGGACTAAAACCTAGAAAAAAGGTGAATTTGTGATTTCATGTCTTTTTTGGGACTGTGAATTTGGACATCGCGATTGTCATCATGTTTGTGTTCCGGCGTGGAAAAGGAGCCGACACTTAAAGGCCAGGACCAGACGGGGGACATCCAGCAGGCACTGAAGCCGGTGGTAACGGGAATTACGGTCCAGTATCGAACCTTTTTTATAATTCCTTTCCGGCTCAGGTCTGTTCTTCTTCATCCATCGTGAAAATAGGAAAGTTGCATGTTGGTGTGGGTTAAGCATAACTAATTCTTGTCGTGCAAACCAACAGCTTTTGTCAGTAACGTTGTCCACGGGTCACGTCCATTTCACCAGCGGTTTTCAAGGACTTTTGCTGCGTCGGGGGTCATCTCGTTGTCATTGGTCATCGGATTCGCTTCAACGACGACGGCAAAATCGTCATTTTGGCTACGGGTCACGCCAAAATTTGTCTTCAAGCGGCAGCATCACCAACTTGAAGAAGTCAAGTTGCCACGAGGCAAGCCACGCCGTGGGCAACAGTTCGGAGGTCTACCACCAGACGTCAGGGTCGTCAAAGCGTCTTTTCGCCCGCCAGCCAGAGGTATTCCAAGATAAGGAAGTCTCATAGATTTCCATTCATCCTTATTTTTATCTAAAATCTGAAGAAACAAGCGCTGCAATTTGCATTGAAATGCATGAAGGCAAGCTTTCCGGCTTAAGGGAGCAGACTTGGTTAGCAACCATGTTGGTAGCTGCAAACTTACATGCAGTGTCTGGGTAGGCTGTTTAGCACCGCATCACACCACGTCATACAACCGAGTTTGGGGGATGGTCAAAGTTCACTATCCAGAGCCACATCTAATCAAAGGTCGGGAGTGGCTCTATCACAGACGGTTGGGGAAACACAAACACTGGACAGACCCCAAGCGTGGTGCAGCAGCGAAAAGTGAAGTCACAGAGGAATGTCGAGACGCAGGCCAAGAAGGCAAGTCATTCTTCTGCCAATGTGAAGGCTAGCTTCAGGCAGCCTTCAAAAAATGTGAAGAGGATGGAGCAGCAAGGCCAACCTCCATCCCTCACCATTACCATCGGCCTTTCAAGGAAAAGAGGAAGTCATATTCCTTTTTATCATCCAGCCCACCACCATGCATTCGTGCATTTCTCATGGTCGACACGGAAACTTTTCCTGCCCAATAGACAGCAGTTACCCGAGCAACATGATTAACTGGCTCCATGAACTGGAAGACACCATCAACGCCAGTTGTCAGCAGCAATCCTACTGTGGAATCGAGGCTCAAGGGATCCTGGGCTTCTGCACCAATCACGGCAGAAGCTACGGCAGCTTGCGTCAACACATGCCCTACAGTACATTTGGCGTGCGATTTGCTCCATAGTTCGATATGGAAGCAAAAGATAAGTTTCTGGAGAATGACCCAAGTATCCAACACCAGCTCATATATCCAAGCACTTCCTCCTCCTCACCTTTGCCGAAGACGGACCAGTCAACAGCAAATATGTCCAAAAGGGTTCAAGAGATGAAGAGTGAAAAATGCCCAACAAGCATCTCCACTCCTCCATCTCTAACACCGAGGCCTAAGGCTCACCCATTACGAAGAGACCGAGATTCCGATGCAGATTCAATCTACACCGAATTCACCTATTTTCACTCAGACGAAGCTGTTATTGGTTCTCTGGTGGTGATTAAAAGCCGCTCATCCGTAACGGGACAATAGCAGGAACGTCGAATTAATCAAATTAATTTCCTCACGGGAACAGAAAACCTTCTATCGTCAGCCCGAGTCATATCTGCAGGATCCAGCTTGAAGGTTGCTACACCTCCGGCGCTTTGTTGCAAGGCCACTGGTAGTTGTAGCGAAAACACTACACTCGGGGTGCGCAGTTGGAAAGGGAAGGAAGTTCTTCCCTTCTCAGCTTGCCAGGTACCAAGGCAACTGAGACAGCCTCAGGGGAATACGCGAGGAGCAAAGCTATTTCGGACGGGACTAGCTTTGCTTCCAGGGAGTTCAGGTATTAGACCTGCTGAACACGGCGAAGACCAAAGGTAACATGGTCTTAACCTCAGCACTACGGCCAGAAACAGTTACGTCGGCCAACGTGCTGGTGTTTGCAGCATCCGTAGACGGCGGCTCAAGTCCATCTATTTGGACATCAATTCCTGCCAATGTTATTGGTCCTTCAAGACAACATTGTACGGCAAGGGAATTGGAACGGGAAGTTAATCGTGTGGACAGCACGAGCGACCTTCCAGCTTCAGGACCAGACATCCGAGAACTCGTCAAGGAGTATAGGGACGTTTTCAGGTCCTAGGGCACTCTCTTGGGATGGTGGGATGGAACAAATTCCCACGTCAACAGCGGCGACCAAGCTCTAATGAAGCAAAGTCACCGCAGAGAATCGGATGCGGTTATCGTCGAAAAAATTTGTCTGGTCAGCAATTTTTGTCGGCAAGGATCCAACCAGCCAGCCTTTTCGGGAGCGTTGGGAGTCGCCAAAGTCACGGACAGTGACTGCGGATGAAAGGTTTCCTTCAGGGAGAGTAGTGAACGGAAAGCGGTTAAACAAGTGAAACGTCTTCGTCCGTTCTGCGTTCGAGAGAAAATCAGCGAGCACAATCCACAGCGTGTGCAGAAATCATGCCAGGCTCGTTCTAATTGTGTTTGTTCTTGTTCTGTTTCTCCTTTCTTACAGTTTTAAACACAAATTAGGAGTTCTTTGACCATAAGAGCACGGACAGTGCATGGTCCAGTTCAGAAAACTCGACATCCTCATCGATCACCGCAGCAGGATACTACTCTGGATCCTCAATTTCGTTTATCTGGGAGGGATTCTATCTTGTCGGGGAGAGGTCTTATGCAGGGAACACTGTGAAGGCAATTTCGGATCCTCCAGTTTTTCAGTCAGCAGGGATTCTGCCGAAGGAATCAGACTCACCTCCATCGACATCAGCGGATCCTCTAGTAAAGGAAGGAGGAAGACTAGTCAGTTCTACAAACTGGTAACTGTCGTCGGCAGCAGCGTCAACACCAGCACCAAATTCGACGGATTATTCTTCAAAGTCGAACTATGAAGTCATTCAAGTTCAACTTGCCGAAGAAAAAGCAAATTTGCGCAGTGATTTGGTCCAATTTTTGAATTTGAAAAACATTGTGAAATAATTTTGTTCATGAAAATTGGGTGTATTTTTGTTGTTCTTTTTGTGTTTCAGATACCAATTGAAACAGCCAAAAAGATTTATTTTTCATTATAAAATAATTAATTGCATTTAAGTAATTTTTGGTTTGTAAGGTAGGTGAGATGGTGAGTTCACACATTGCACTCACATCCAACACAGACACCAACATCGGGGATCAGCCCCAGGTTTTTTTTCAAATTTATTGAATTTAAATTTTTTTTTCAATTTTTGAAAAGGTTCTTTTTTATGATTTTTTCCCCATGGACTGGGATGGTTTTATTCATTAATTTTTTGAATCGGTTTTTTAGGTCTCTCAGTCTGACCCACTTTTGTTTTGGTTTTTGATTGAATCCCCAGGATTCAATTCCGTAAGGTAAGGGTTGTTAAGTGGATCCACCTGAGCAGACCAACAGCTCGTCACAGTTGCCCTTGGCAAGAGCGCGGAGTGTGAATGTTGAGCAGAAGGCTCTTCTGCACATTCACTTGCACAGTGTTGGGTGTCTTGACGACAGTCTACATTCCAAACGGTCTGGACTAGCCAGACCAAGACACAGGTCATAGGGAGCAAAGCTTCCCACACACATCACCACTTCACCCTGCTCATCTTTTTGAGGCTTGATCTGTTCTGCGAACAGAAACTAGTCTCAGTCTTGTCTTAGCCACGTAAGTCACTAGAAGCAGAATAAACTAGCTGTAGTTTTGTACTGGTGTGTACTGTGTTCTACTTCATCTCATTTTGCTCATCATCAACATCCTCTCACCCAACAATGTACGTATTGGTAGCCAAGCGAAGCCCTCCTCTTTTGATACTGTCCAGTAGGCAAGACTCGGGCAGTGACTTACCGGATACTCATCCTCACTCAATTCCAAAAACGAAGCTCAAACGCGATTTACGAAAACTCGAAATTTTTAAAAATTTATAATCTATATTAGTTCAGTGTGTAGCCCCTCAAAGATGGGGAATAATATTTCATTAATATTCTGTGTTATGTATATATAGGGATGTAACGAATGGTGTTTTTTGCTAATCGCGAATAACGAATATTCGTGGACCAATATTCGCGAATATTCGTGGGAATCCCAAAACAAAATATTTTTGG
>JAAXYX010003657.1:0-13850 GCA_036851915.1 Ptenothrix huangshanensis | reverse complement strand
CTGAAAATTTACAATATTGTAAATATCACCATGGAAATGTCACATTTTGTTATGTACGATAATATTAAACTTCTACAATTTTGTAAATTTACAGCAATACAGAGCCTCTACATAGGGCCGGGTTTCCCACTAATGTATTTTTGTGTGTAGAAAATTGTGGTAATTGCACAACGTTGTTATTTTTAAGTGGTAATAACTAAAGCTTAAATTGTTATTTATTAATATATTTTATGTATGTACGCATGCAGTCTGTCTTACAGCTTTAACTTAACTTTCTTTTAATGATAATATTCTACGTAGCTATATAGGACTATATTGTATACGTTCATCGATATGCGTAATAATAAATACCAATAATGTAGTTTTCTGTTGTAAGCTGCGCAACCTTTGTTTATGTTATAATGTGAATGATTTCTGATCAAACATGTCCACACCTCCTTTAAAATTCGTAAAGAATTGAACATTGAAGAGTGTTACTCCTTGTGTTTTTATTTGTCATTCCAGTCTTATGATTTCTTTTTCGCATTAGCTTTGCTCTTTGAAGTACAGGTTCATCTTACCATGTTTAATTTGTTTTGGTTTCGACTACGTATAAAAACTTGAAATGAACGTCGCTGCTCTCGTCAGGTATGTATGCAAATCATGCTTTACATAAGCGTTTCTCTTAAAATTGCAGATTATTTTGAAGTCGTTGTCGATGCAGCGTTCAAAGTAGTTTTTAAATGATGCCTAAATTTGGTTCGAAGATATAGAACAGAGATCGCACATAGGTTATGTGCGATCTCGCACTATGTTTTGGTTTCTCCTGAAGTGTATTATTTGAATAAAAATACATGGTTGCAAGAAAATTAATTTGTGTATTGTGCATTGATGTGATATGAAAAACCTAGAATTAGGAAATATAAGGAAATTAAAAACCCAAGATTACAAAATGCCCGGAAGTGATAAGCGAGAAATTAGGAATTAAAAACGAGATATCAGGAAATTATAAACGAGATATCAGGAAATTAAAAATGAGATAATCAGGAAATGATAAACGAGATATCAAGAAATGAAAAACGAGATATCAGAAAATTAAAAACGAGATATCAGGAAATGAAAAACGAGATATCAGATAATGTGTTATCACAATCAGAATTTTTTTTACAATTACGAATATAGCAGCTCCATGTTTATGTATTTAACGGTGGAAAAATTTTAATTAAAGGTACTGAGTTTGGCACATTAATGTAGAACTCGAAGACAAAATGATAGCTATTAACCTACGCTGGAGAAAGGGTGCAAAGAAAAGCAGTCAGTTCTTTCCGAATTCGTCCACTTCTACTCGGTCACATTCATATTACGTATTTTGTTCCTAGTAATAAGCGAAACGCCATTAAATTTCACTTTAATCGAAAAGTTTTTACTCTACACAAACCATTTCAATTAAAGGCGCACTAAACCATAAATACATTTTGTCTTATGTCGTAACTACGTTCTCCTACCAAAATAAAAAAAGTAAACCAAACTTCATCGGAAAAAACAAAGTAATTACACAAACCTTTGGGTTGGGAAAAATACTCAAACGAAGTTTTAGTCAGCTTTTGGTGCATAAATAATTCAATAGTATTCAAAGCTACTTAGAAGGTAAAATTAAAAATACAATTTCAGCGTTGTCAACGATAATTCATTTCGAAACGATATAAAATTTTGATGAAGCTTTGTGGATGAAAGACACGTTGTTGCTTCAGAGTGAAAAATATATTTCTGCGTTGGGCAAGGCAGTCAGTAAATATAAACGGATTGCGACAGAAGTACGTTTGCTAACTTAGATAGACGAACTATAGAAGTACGCCGCCATTCTTCTTGTCCACTTATTATCACAACCATAATTCGGCATTAAAAAAATCCATACGGAAGAGACCCAACGCTACAAAATGTTGTCTAAAGCTGAAAATCGCTATAATAGCACAGTCCTTTGGTTTCTATCAAAGTTATGCTTTATTCCATTCGACTACGACACACAAACAGGACAAATTCGACCACACAAATCGTTGTTTCAAAAATCATTGTACTTGTTTCTATTCCTTCTATCAATTCCTTATACTCTTCATTCCTGCTGGAGATTGACATTTTTTCTCAAACAAACAGATGAACTTAATGCGAATCATTTTTGCATACATTGGCTATTTGTTCTCATCTCGCTTGTTTCACTTTGCTTTAAGATCTGCAGCTGTAAATGGTATCCTACAATTATCATAGTATGGAATGAGAGAAGTGAAGAATGGAAAAAGTTTTCGAGGAGCAACACGAGTAAACGCTGTCGCAGTTTTACGCAGTTTTTGTACCAGGAACTATTGCTGAGATACTTTACTGTGTTGTGCTACCCAACAATTGTATTTGCCGTTTTGTTTGTCCTTTCTGATCCAACACGACCGCAGCTCCTTTACAGTTCTTTAAATAAGCAACATCAGTGTCTCCCTATTTTTGCATTTCTATCACTAGTGGAAGGTATCATGATTATCTTCTTCATGACCGCGGAAGTATTTGAGCTCTTACTTCATCTTACTACGTTTGATTTAATATCGTTTCAGCTAAAAAGGACAGAGACGCAATTGGCTACCTTAATAAAGTATGCAAACAATAATTTAAATGTTATGATTATTATGCATTCTTTAAACTTATGCTTAAACCAGCTTTAATTTTTGCTAGGAAAAGAAAAAATATATCCCACAGCGGATTAATTGCGGCTGCAGATCGCCTGCGTCGAACACACCTTCTAATACATTTGTTTAACCAATGCTGTTCGTATCAAATATTCCTTTTCAAATTATTATTTCTGACGGTTTCTATTTCTGGATTCTGCTTCACAATTCTTTTTGATCACAAAAACACGCTTATGAGGATATTCATTTGCCTGATTTCCATCGAAGCGACAATTTTCTTTGTAGTCGCGTACGGCAGTACATTCAGGATTCCAACTTCATTTCAAAGCATCAAACATCTCATTTTGTTGGCTTCAAAAATGGACAAAGTTTTACAAAAATCAGACGTGAACGTGGTAGGAAAAACCCAAACAAACAGAAGTTTTAATACTTGCATGGAGATTCGTCGTTCTGGTTACTTGACGAAAGCAATTAAATCGATTTCAAATATTGGAATAAAGGTCGGGGAGTTTCACACGGTGGAGAGACTTTCCACTCCAAATTTCTGCGATTTTGTTGGGCAAAAAATAGCTGCCATAATACTTGCTTATAAGAAATACTAAAAATTCATTTTTAAGGTGTCCAAATTTGCATAGATGTCGTCATTGTATTTGTACTCAATCATGATAAAAAAATAAAAATATAATAATAAAAAAAATGCTATCAGAAGCGAAAAACTTATATAACAGACAACGGTATTGCACTTCAGATTTTATTAGTCTTTTCCCGACAATTTATTTCTTTGATCAAAAATAAAATATTTCCCCTAGACAAATGCAAAATTCAATGCTTGCCATGAATTTCTTTTCTTTTATTTACGGAAATGCATTCAGGATCTTTATATAATTCCCCCGGTCAAAACATTTGATTTTATTGGCTTCAAAGATTGGTGGCATGTCGCTTAACCAATAAGATGGCGGCACTAGCAAACTGAAAACTTAAAAATGGGGTTTCAACCGCGTAATTATATGGATTGTCGTTGTTCCAGGTTCAAAAGACTTTTTAGAGCGATTACAAATACCTGCAATAGAATTGGGAAGTTTCATACGGTTGAGAGACATTCCATGCCCATTTTCTTTAATTTTGTTTGGCAAAAATTGAATGCCATTTTATTGCTTTTACGACAAAGTTTAAGACAATGTAATTGCAAAAACCAAAGTAAATAAAGGTACGTATTTTAAATGCAAATTTGTTCGTAAATTCATTGCATATGTACACCGCACTGCAGATTGTAATACTTTAATAAATAATTCGCTAAAACTATGCTTATGATACACACGACGAATTTCTTCGTCGTCGTCGGTAGTCGGTATGAGCAGCTCCAAGATTTTGAATACCTGGTTCACTTTCGGCGTAAACAATGGTCAATTATTTCATGTTTTATGATTTCAAAATTTGTAGAACCATTTATGCACATATTTTTGATGAGCACCTGCTGTGTAATAGTATGCTAGTGATTATCACTAATAAATTGAGGCACAATTCGTTCTGACAGTGGTGACTAATGAATAATTAATGCTAATTAATGAAATATGTCAGTTTAATTGCGTCTATTTCCGACTTTAGTTGGAGCATTCTGTTTGACAAGGAAGATGTCATCATTCGAATATTAGGTCATCATAAATTCCGACATTTTAAAAAGCGTAAAAGGACAAAGTTTTTGAAGAATGAAAAAAATTAAAATTTTTAAATTTTTATTATTTGTCACAAAATTGGTTGGAAATTTACACTAAAAATACTGAGTCTTACCGATCTGCCCACCTCGAAACAAATCCTACATACTCTATTGTTTGAGGAAACTGTATCTCAATATTTGTTCGACAGGGACGAAGTTGAGAGTGCGTAGTCACTCAGACATAATATCATCCTTCAAATTAATTAATGGATTTCTCAATCTCATTTAACGAATGATAATGGCAGATATTCATTAAGTCAAAAACATGTCACTCACCTTTTTTGGCCGACACCTTTTTAATCAAGCAAAGAAATGGTTTACTTAAACATATTTTATTTGCAGTTTTGCAACATATAATCAATCTGCGATACTGAAGTTAAATTCTGTAAATAGGCAAGCATTCCGAAATATATTACACAAGGTGATTGAATATTGTAGACCTTTACTTCGCAATATCGGAAGTTTCGAAAAGTAATTATGTGACTTACACGAGAAATCCAAAATAATCGCGCACCTGTTTTAAAGAGCTTATTGAGTACCATACTAAGTTCCCTGTCTTTAACTTCATAAAAGCATTGCCAATCAAGAGTTACTACTATCGCAATCAACTCGCAACTCATTGAGTAGAGGCCAAATTTCTGCACTCAACTCGCTGAACGCAAAGAGTAGCACTCTTACAACTCTACACTCAGTGAGTGTGCCCATCTATGGTCACACCACATCACTTGGAAAACAGCAGTCAATATTACTCCTAACATATTATCCTCCATTTATTTGGATTTACTATTCTCTAGTATTTATTATATGCATTACGCAGCATACATTGGCCTAATTACACCTTCAGTAAGAGTTCGATAATTACGTAATAAATTATAAGTCTACTTTTCACAAATAGATATCACAAGCTTATTTAATTAGGAATGACATAACATGTCAATTAAACCTCCCCATTCCGAACCAATATTACAATTGCAAGTATTGCCACTACACATTTACCACCTTATAGTAATAACATCGTCGTAGTTTCAATCGATTTGACCACATCAGTTGCGTAAAGATCAGAAAGGATTTTCATTGCATAAAATGCTTTCAAAAACTGAAAACCAGTATAATTACATTGCATTTCAAACTTTATCCAAATTATGCTTTTTTCCATTCGATTATAACAAACAAACTAACAAAATACAAATCAACAAATCGCTGTTTTCTAGAGTAGGATACCTGCTTCTATTTACCTTTTTCATTCTTTACACTCTTCATATTTGGTGGACACTTGGAAATTATTTTATCGACAAGAGTAGTGACTTAAACCTGAATCATTTGAGTTTTCATTGGATAGTATGTTTGGCTACCCTTGTCGCACTTGTTTGTGAGACAAGCAGATTCGAATGGCTTCAAACAATAGTTGTCATTTGGAATGAAAGAAGTAGAGAACTTCTGCTCCATCTTGCCGTGTTTGAATTAATTACATTTCGAAAACAAAGGGTTGAGAATCGTCTCCACGATGTTATCAGGTATGTACTTATACAAGCAACCATGCTATGATTAAATGTTTATTTTACACGCTTTGCCAAATTGACGTTCTAATTTTTTTCACAGACAAAAAGTAAACTTCTCACTAAAGGAACTAATTGTTGTTTCAAAAAGTTTTCGTCAAATATACCTTTTAATACATTTGTTTAACCAAAGCTGCTCGTTCCGAATATTTATTTTCAAGATGCTACTGCTTACACTTTCTATTTCTGGAATTAGTTCGAGCATTTTCTTGGACCACAAATACATCCTTATGAAACTATTATGCTGGTTAATATCTATGGATACAACGATTTTCTTCACATTTATTTACGGAAGCGCATTCAACATCCCGGTCTCAATGCAACGGTCAAAACATTTAATTCTATTAGCTTCGAAGATTGGCGGAATTGCACAAGAGCGACAGGAACAAAAGACAAATAAACTCAATGCCAAAGCCAAAAGAAGTGTATACAGTACTTACATGGATATTCGTCATACTAGTTACTTGATAAGATTGATTAGGTCGATTCCAAACATTGGTATAAAGGTTGGGGAGTTTCATACGGTGGAGAGACTTTCCACACTAAAATTCTGCGATTTTGTTGTGCAGAAAAAGGTTGCTATTTTATTGTCGTTTAAGTTTAGATCTAAGAATAATTACTAAATTTGGGTACTGTAGTAGACTAAAATTAATAAATATAATTGTATGGATAGACGCATTTTGAAAAACAGCATTATATTCATTGTGTTCACGTTTGTGCTACGGCTCATGACTTCAGCCTTTCAGGGCTTTTCAGCTTTTTGGCCTTAAATCGCTTCAGCCTTTCATGACTTCGGCCTTTGATGGCTTGCGGATGGCATAACTTGGGCCTTTCATCGCCGTTGTTTGAATACGTACATGGGAAAACATACGGTAACGGACGGATAGACGGACATTGCTCCTACATATAGGAGTATGACGATGACTGTGGGGAATATTTTTGTAAACATTCACCTTACTCATTGTTTTATTTGTATTCATTTCTCCGGTCAATTCTTTCACTATGTATTTTTTGGAAACTAAAGTATTTCTCCAGAACAATAGGGACTGGCCTGAATCATTTCAGTATTTAATTTAATTTAAGTTTAGGCCATAAGATTCAAATAGCATGAAATGGTTATCGTTATTTGAAATTCGGGCAAATTGTTAGGGAATTCGGTTACCGAAACGTAGTTGTGCTTCCATTCTTTTCCATTTTATCTAAGTTTGGCATCACAGCCCGGGAATATAAACATACGGAATCAAATGGGTGGAGTTTTTGAAATAATACTATACGGGTAACCTACTTAAAGCTTTACTGTGTCTTTACGATGCTCCGTGTTAAATACTAGGTTTCAATTACAATTTAATATTAACCACTTTGTATATCATGCCATAAGTTTTGCTATTGCTTCTATCACAGTTCTAGCAATAAATTAGTACCTTGTCTATATGCAAATTGATTTCAAAATCATATTTATTTAAAACATTCAATTATCTCCACTGAGAGATAACCAGCAATTTAATTGTTTGTCCGCTCCAAAGCATACGCAATGAGACAATGACGGCGTCAGTAATTAACTCTGGACATCACAGATAATGTCATTTACGAGCTGATTTTGCTTAGGTTGGACTCTTTACCTAGGCAATTCAAAAAGGATTTGTATGTGTAACTTCAAATGCTAGTTTGAAAGGTGACTTTTACTTAGTTAGTGGAAGGATCGCTGTACTCAGATTTCTACTTTTGGGCTTTATAACTTTAATATTTCCGTCAGGATAACTAGTTCAGTGAAATCTAAAAACTTTCGAACTTAAAGACTCAAAATGTTGTCAAAACCTGAAAACAGGTTTAATAATATCGCACTTTACATTTTATCCAAATTGTGCTTACTTCCCTTCGATTATGACAAACAAACAGACAAAATACAAATGCACAAATCTTTGCTTCGTAGATTGGTTTACATGTTGTTATTCGCTCTATCCATTCCATACACTTTCTTCATTTGGTGGCAATTTGGTAAATTTTTTTTTCACGACGAGGAGCACTTTAACGCTAATCATTTAAGTATATGTACATTGGATATTTGCTATAGCCAACATTGCAGCACTGATATGTGAAACTGATGTGAGATTCAAGTGGCATCAAACGATTACCGTAATTTGGAATGATAGAATCGAGGAGTTAAATAGAATTGCAAGTGCTGGTTCCAGTACGCATCGTCGACGATTAACTCAATTTTCGTACCAAGAATTACTGCTGATGTATTTTCTTGTATTGTGCTACCCAACACTTACGTTTGTTTTCATATATACTTTTTGTGATCCCAGTCGACCACAGCATCTTCATAGCTTTGTATCCCTACAAAATCAAAGTTTGCCAATGGTCATGTTTTTAACATCAATTGAGGGCATCTTAATGTTCTTCTTCGGAACGGCGTGTATATTTGAATTACTCTTTCATCTCACCATGTTTGATTTGTTTGCGTTTCGACTACAAAAACTTGAAAAGCAACTGGCAGACGTCATCCAGTAAGACAGTACACTCCAGTTTATACCAGAGTTTACATTTATGCGCAATCCCTTTATAGTAGTAAGTAATATTTTTTGCAGTAATAACGGCAAATTTTAAAAAGGTGTTTTTGTCTGATTTTGTAGACACAGAGCAAACCTTTCACAAAAGGGTTTAATTCAAGTAGCAAAACGCTTACGTCGGATACACCTTCTAATACATTTGTTCAACCGAAGCTGCTCGTCTCGAATATTTGTTTTCAAACTACTGCTACTAATTTATTCTATTTCTGGATTTAGTTGGAGCATACTTTTCGACCAGGAAGACGCCATCATTCGAACACTAGGTTGTGTAATATCATTCCATACAACAATTTTCTTTGCTTTCATTTATGGAAATGCTTTCCAAATCCCACTAGCATTCCAGCAGTCAAAACACTTGATTTTACTAGCTTCAAAGATTGGTGGAAAGTCGATTCACTTACGAAGTGGCGAGACTAACAAATTAAAAGCTAAAAAATGGGAAGTTGGTACGTACATGGATGTTCGTGATTCTCTCTATTTAGTTAGGCTTGTCCGTTCTATTCCAAACATTGGTATTAAAGTTGGGGAGTTTCACACAGTGGAAAGACTTTCGACGCCCAAATTCTGCGATTTCGTAGGACAAAGAGTGGCTGCTATTCTGTTGGGGTTTAAAACGAAATCCTAAAATATGGTAAAATTATTTAAAGGATTCACAGTCAGCAAGTTTCAAAGTATAGCACTACTTTTATTTTCCGATTATAAATGTCCAAGCAATGCTATTACTTAGTATTTTTGCGATTAGGATAAAAGAAAATTGTGTTCATTGCACAAGGGGGAAGGTTTTGAGCGTCAAAAACTAGAAGCATCAAGTAATGATAAATATTCTTTATGCATGGACGCTGGCTGTCTTAGAGTTTTGACATAACTTTCTTATTAGTGATAATATTCTTGATAAATATATGACTATAATAAATTCGTTTATCGGTGTGCGTACCAATAGATATGTACTTTAATACATAGGATTTCTAATCAAACACGTCCATTACTCCTTTATGATTCGTAATTTAAAAATTGAAGAGTGTTAAAACTTATGGTTTTGTGGTTCATGGTCGCATGATTTGTTTTCGCATCAGATTTATTCTTTAAATAACTTGTTTATTACTCCATGTTTGATTTTGTTTGTTTCGACTACAACAGCTTGAAATGAACATTTCTGATCTTGTCAGGCATGTATGCAAATCATGCTTTAAGTATTTCTTGTAAAGTTCCAGATTGTTATATAGCCGTTTGTTGGAGTCTAAAGTAGTTTTAAATGATGCCTTAATTCTGCTTCTAGACATAAAACGAGTAAACAGTTATTTAAAATTAACAACATAAATAAGACTAAGCATATCGCTAAAATTCGCTAAATGAAGTTTTAAATTATGGTTTGCGATTTGTCTATTTCAAGACTGCAAGAATTTACGTAAAAACCTTACTGGGTTTCTAAACCACGTATTGTATTGGTATTAGAATGTTTACTATACGGTTCATTATACTAAACAAATCATGACACTGTCGATACTGACGCGGGCATGCTCACCAAATTACACCGAATGTGACCACAATTGAGGAATTGTTTTGAAAATGACCCACTTGCTTGATTTTATGAAGCCTAAATTATTAACATAATAAATGAATAAAAGCCTAATCTAATTATCTTAACTAATTTTAAATTACAGCAATTTCAAAGTATTAGTTAAGTTTTGTAAACACAAATATTCTTTCACAAAAAAGATTCTTAATTAAGGTAATAACACGCTTACGTCGGATACATCTACTAATAAATTTTTTCAACCAAAGCTGCTCGTCAAAAATATGCGTTTTCAAAGTGCTAATTACTTTTTTTGCCAGATTTACTTGGAGCATACTTGTCGCCATGTGAAGGCGCTACTATTCGGATACTAGGTTGTGTTATATCCTTTTGATACTACGATTTTCTTTGCGTTTCTCAATTTTTACAAAGAAGATTACACAGATTACAAAGATTGCTTATTATGATTATTTCTTTTACCTACAAAAAATGTATCAAATTTACTATTGACCAGAATTCCCTTAAAATTCTTGTATTGCAAGGACGTATTTTCTAGTGTTTTTTGAAAACTGAGTTTTCCTGATTTAATTTGAAAAGAAGGTTGAATTTTAACTTTCGGTTGAAATAATCCCTCCTCAACTTATCGACAAAATATAGCCACTGCAAAAAACCACGTACTTTCGCTAAAGTTCAATCCCACAATCATCTTGAGTTGATTTACTTACCTTCTACTCATAACTTCTATGTTACTCACTTGGTACTCAATAGAAGGATTAAGTGAGTTAGAGATGAGCCAAAAACGAGTAGATGATATTCCGGATGATTTTAATCTGACTTCGGAGTGAAGGTACTTGCAATACTTTTTGCTGTTATTGCATTTTAGAATAGGAATTTTTATGATGGGACCTGCTGGTAACAAGATATTTTAACAAAAAAGTTTTTCGAATTTTTCATATTTTTTAAAAATGTAGCAAGGAGAGTCAATTAAATTTCCCATGTTAAATCCAATTTAAAACGAAGCTGACCAACGGTCAAAGTAATTTTTTTTTAAAAAAAAACCAAAAACAGACGGCTTGTATAAGGTTAATGTATAGTAGGTAGGACAATGTTAACATGAAAACAAAATTTTAAGTTCGCAGCGTGTTTACGTTTTAAAATTATTTACTTGTTAGTTAGACTTGCCTGATCCAATCCAAACAATGGCAATTAAGTTTGAAAGTTTCGATTATTTTGAACAAAAAAGTGTTGTTTAACGGAATTTTAAGTAGTTTTTAAGCTACGTGAATAATTAAAACTGAAATAATGTAGCAAATTATAAGCACGTTCTTTTTTGCTAAATGACTGCTTCGATAAATCACTGGATTGTATAAACAATCTTTACTCATGGGACTTTTTCGCCTTTTGTGCATCATATATGATGCTTTGTTTGAGGCCATCTAAGACAACACCAGAAGCGAAGATATAAAAAATCAGAGTTTCTTATTTGCCTATATTTTTAATCGCATATGCATAAATTGTACACGTGTGCTTGTGTAAGTAATATAGTCTAGCAAATGTGGTTCTTTGCGCTGATTTACTTTATTGATTCTATTGCTTTTGGTCATACTATATTTTATTATGCATAGTTGAATTCTCAATTCATTTGAGTTTATTTGGCAAATACATATTTTGTCAATCAGATGGTTTGGCTGTCTTTCTATCTGTGCTTAAATTAAAATAGGAATGATTTCACATTTCTGCTTATTTTTACTAAGTGAAGCATGCCTTAAAACTGTTGTCCTCCTGGAGGCGTTGCCGGTTGATGTTTGTTGTTGCCCTTATTGTTGATTATAAAACTAAGTTAGTTTGTTTTGATTTTGAATTCTTACGTCACTAGGAGGATCACAACTTCCTTCTTGCGTTGTTCTGTTTTTATGTACAGATGGTAATAGCGTAAGTGGGAAAAAAAGTTCTAAAATATCTCCATGCTTAGTTTAAAATTTATTAATTTTGGTTTAGGTAGGCATTATCATTTGAAAAATTTTTAAACTCAAAACATGCACTTTAAACATCCCAAAAAATGAAAAATTAGATTTTTAGAAGGCTATTTATAATTGTTTAAATGTATATTATGTGACTAAATTGGAAATTTTGATAAATATGATCAATTTTTGATCAATTTGTTTGGTTTTTATAATTTTTTGAAGTATGTTTTTCATAAATAGTCGGACCATAAAGTATGGTCTGGTCTGGTCTGGTCGGGCAAACAATGGTCTGGTCCTAAATCCTCGGACCAGACCGGACCAGACTGGACCATAATTTGATGGTCCCGACAAGACCATGCCGACCACTATCATAGTTGAATTCTCAATTCATTTCAGTGCATTTAGCAAATAAAATATAAGTCACCCGGGCCTGCGTTATGTTTTGGCTGTGTTTGTACCTGTGCATAAATTAGAGTGGGAATGAAAACGCATTTCTGTGTATTCTTATTTAGTTAAAAATACCAGTCAAACTGTTTTTGTTCTGGATGCTTTACCGGTTTCTGTGTTTGTAATGCATGGTAGTCAAACGGGATCAGACAGTTTTTCCGCTTTTTTCTTGGCTCAGTTTAGATACGTATATGACTGCAAGTTAAGTGCTGGAATCGAAAGAAATCAATGTTTTACAGTCATGTTAGTGTAAGTGTAATAATATGGTGCAATATTACTTCCATATAGTGTATTATGCCTTTTTCATGTTAATCTAAAACCAATACATTTTTGTGTAAAGAACAAATTACATGTTTTGGTATACATTTTAAAAAAGCTGGGTAGCAACCTTCATGTTTTAGAACAATACGGCCACACCCCAATAAAAATCTTTTTTTTTTAAATTATCATCGCTGTGGATAATTAGGTTCTCACAACGTTGACTACGTAAGAAATGAGTGACGCCAGCTCATTAAATGAAAGATACTATTATTCGCTCTAAACACGTTAAAAGTATACAATCACATTTACTATTAGCTATGGGTGGTCTCATTCGTATGAAAAAAACTTTTTAAATTAATTAGAATAAAACGTAAAAAAATAAAAATAAAAAATAAAAATAAACGTTTTAGAATAATTAATTCAAAAACGTGATAATTCAATCTTCCATGTGTTGTCCTAAAATGATTATGGTTTGATTGTCTGGCCTAAAGCTAATAAGTTGAAGAAAACAAGTATTCCAAATATGCTAAAGTACTGTTTTTAACAAGGCAACCAGTCCCTTCCAGTTTCACCAGGAAATGTTTGGAATGCAAAACATTGTAAAATTAAAGAAAAACGCTTACTGTAGTCCTCCAAATTCATGTTAATACTACTTAAATAGGGTTTAAATGTAAACTATATAAATGGTCCTGGTCTATTTAAAAATAGTAGAAACAAATAGTAAGCGTTCTACAATCGTAACCAATGTAAATCTCAACCATAAAATGCTATCTATAACAAATTCACTAGTAAGATGGAACATGTTACCTGACTACCTACGCGACAACAAAATTAAATTCAACCATTTTTGTAGTAAAATCTATTACTTTTTATTAGATAAGAGATTTAAAAATTTAACTTGATTGAAATAATTCAATGTTACTCTAATTTTAAGAAATTTACTTTTATTTTACTGACTGTCCACTGTAAACCTAATTTGTTTAATGAAAGTCAAGGCTTAAAACGAACACTTTTTGTTAGCCTTTTGACTATAAATATTAGAATAAATAAATGACATTCGCACACTCCAGTGCACAGTGTTTTTTTTTGCCCCCTTTTACTCTCATTAAGGGGGGGTCGGGTCAAAAATGAAATGTGACCTACAGTAACGAATTTTTTTTTCAAGAATGCTTATTGAACC
>JAAXYX010003656.1:0-13852 GCA_036851915.1 Ptenothrix huangshanensis | reverse complement strand
TCACACACTAATACATACATACTAGGTAGGTATGTTCGTATGTATTGCGATAGGTTGGCCGGTGGAGTCAATTTGTCTAGCAGTCAATTTTAGTCGCCCTCGAGTCTATTAATATGCAGCCATGCCGAATCACACTTAATTCTATAAGGGAATACTCCTACCAGAATGGAAGTAGTCACTAGGTACATGTATACTCTATCCAATGCTGGTTCCCAACGCAAAGGATTATAAAAAGTACTTGGCCATCAGTGCAAATAAATATGTTGCACTCGAAATAACGACAACGCAAAAAACAACGTCAGACGCAGCACTGCAACGGCTTATGCTATACTCACGTTAATTCGAAACGTGTTCTTTCAATTCATCACTATACATACGCAGTTAGAATGATATATATGATATAAGTATATACAAACGTAAAAAATAATATAATACCAAATCATATGATACACAGTTCTAGAACATATTATAGTGCCATAGGACATCACGTTAGAACACGATTCTTTGTTAAGCGTTCAGAGGAAGATACTTAAGGCAGTTTTCAGTTCCATGTGATGTTGCAGACGAGCATCAGTGGTATAGATATACGTGCTCAGATAGACAACAACGACAAACCGTCAAACGTGTGCTGAACTTGCCTGCCGTCTGCAGATCAGAAAAGTCCGCAGATCTAGACTACATGGATCTAAATCCATACAAACTTACTTATCCAATAGCTGTTTATACTTGGCTAGTTTGTCCAAGCTAATAAAATGGCATTGCACCTTATTAATCATGATCAACCATCCCAGAACTCCTAAAATGGGCGAAAGCTCAAACATTTTGCATTGCATACAAAATACGAAGGTGTTGGTTGTGCATAAGCTGCAATTTGCGATTAGACCGGGCTATGAATTCTATACTATCCTCTCCTCCTATACACCTCTTGACTGGGTATTCAAGACTAATGAATAATGTATAACTTATACGTTGCTGGAAATGAGAATCGAAACTAAGGCGTAGTATGGAATGGCCCCAGCATAAAATATTTCTACGTGAGTACCTATACATACACATACTATCCAAACACAAATGACTAATATAAACATCTAATTCTAATGACATTAACACACCAGACACGACACAGCAGATTCCTCGTAGTACTCACTAGTATTTGAATTTATACTTGAATTCGTATTTGTATCTGCAACGATAGGGCGGCTAGTACATAAGTAATTTGATGTGTATATATAGGGAATGCTAAAACTGTACATAAAATACTGTACTCTGTCCCTTTGCTTTTGAGCTAGTTTGGGTTTCGATGATGACCTCGCCAGCGTATAGGTAAGATATTTACGCTATGTACAATGTACACTCATTAACTTTACTGAAGGATTCAAGTTATTTTTATACGGGAGGTCCATATCCTCTCTCAGGCAGATAGTCGTGTCGTAGAGGTATGAACTACACTCCAGAGTTTCAACACATATAAATTTTAATAAACTGGAAAAAACCGGAACGTGACTGGATCCATTTAACTATATATTCTTTTTTGCACGATTTTGCTGCATGAAGTACCTATGAAACCGCAACATTAATCATGTGATTTCCAGCCATTCTAGTTTAGTACTTGGGTACTTGTCCAGTACCGAACTGGAAAATACTCCGGCCCTTCAGCAAATTCAGGTTATCCTAGATATGCTCTTAACTACGACGTGGAGCTGAGGACGATACTGCATTCACTTGTTGATCCATCCTGATTATTCTTTCCAGCTACAATAGTAGTAAGTCACGCCAGGCTTGCTCTGATGCTAAAATCTTCTAGTTGCATCGGAAGTACATATCTGTTTATTTACATGCCCGTGCTGGAGATACGGAGGACAAATAAAAGTGCCCACATACCCTGGAGTTACTACGTAAAAAACAAAACTAATTACTTCCACTACCGAATCTCTCGTTTTCAAATTAAGGACGTAGTTTTTATGTTAATCAATTAACTCATCAGTATATAAACATCAACATCACTGGTTCAACCTTGTCAGTTTCATCGATGGGATCAAATTAGAAACGGACACAGAACTAGAGACAAAGACGTAGACAGATTGGCAAACAGACACCCAGACAAACAAATAAATATATAGAGCTGCACCCGCTTTGCACTTTGATGTCAATGATTAGCAAGTGGACGCAAAAGTAGAACATGAACATCCTATCAAATTAAAAATACCTATGTATAACTAATTACTAACTACTACAGGAACAAAGGATGCATATTTGCAATACAAACACACTTCAGAGACGAGATTAAGGAACGTTTGAGTATTTCACTGCCCTGTCCAACTGTCCTACAGTCCTAACTTGAGTTACCACAGAAATGTAAGTCCCGAGACTCGAGAGTCTCATGAGTTATTTATTCCCGTGTACAAATATTCTTTCCTATGTGGGCGTTCAATAAATATGATAATCAATCTAATGCATTATATTTGTAATACAAATATTATGCTATGTGTAAAAAAAAAATAGTGCGCACTTGCACTTGAGGCAGAGGCAGAGGCTGGTTGAGTGAGATTATGAATGGGCGCTACACTTTGACGTTCACTATGACTTCGACTCCCACAGGATCATCGGTGATTTATACCTATACGATATGATATATTTCTTCAGCATCCTTAAATGGATCATAAATTGTAATTATTACAAGATTTTTCCCTAAAAACTACTTCGCGTCGTCTTCGCCTTTTGCTCCATTCACTAGCAATGTGATAGTGCATAACGTTATACTTAATATAGCACTGCAAAACAGGTGTCCAGTGTGTATAAAACCAAAATATAAATATAAACAAAAACAATGAGCCTTCCCATTTCATGTCCACGCTCACATAATAAAAAATGTGCATGTTATCAACAAGAAAGAAACACCGTAAATAATTTACCAGTTACCTTATATAAAATGGTTGCAAAAAATAAATGTATGAATGAGATAATCCTGTATAGTGATGAAATATAGAAAAAACATTCTTCTTACAAAGGATTCATTCTGTAATTACAATTTCAATCAGAGGCTTGAATTTTTTTCCACTTTGGTTTTGGTTTCCCACTTGTAGCCACAGGCTGAACTAGGAATGTCGTCGAAGACGAAGACGACTGTAACAACCTACCAAAATGGGAAAGCGAAGAAAGGCAGGTTGGGCCAGAACCACAAATACCTACGTAGTGAAGTATATTACACCACAGCGAATTTCTGAATCGAAACGAACAAAAGACCAGACCGTACGAAGACCATAGGAAAAGGAGCCAAGGTGACACCAAGTCTACTCTTACCATACTAAATCATCCCCATTTTTGCCGTCATCTTTAATTATAATTATAACCACACTCTTTAAGTAGATTATTATTNGAACAAAAGACCAGACCGTACGAAGACCATAGGAAAAGGAGCCAAGGTGACACCAAGTCTACTCTTACCATACTAAATCATCCCCATTTTTGCCGTCATCTTTAATTATAATTATAACCACACTCTTTAAGTAGATTATTATTGCATGCTCTCGGAAATACTCATTGTTATTAATACTAAGAATTTGAACCGAAACTTGTGAACTTCTGTAATTTAATTTCGAACAATGAAATTAAACAGACAGGTTTGGATCTGGCTGGATCTATTGAAGTCTTTTTTCCACATGTCCTTCATTTTCTTCAGCTTTTAGCTTATGATTAGCTTTAGCATTACAATACGTGGAGCAGAACGTGAATTGAAGATTGAAGCTTCACATTCTAAAGGTACTAGGAATTTTTTGGATGGCTGAAAAATTCAGGGAATACAGTCCCATTTTGTACGACTTCAAGGGTTACCTGGCATACGTATTACATATAGTCCAGGCTTGCTGCTAAGAGATAAGCCGAGTGTGCAAAATCTCAATGCTGTGGGAAAATGACAATTTTTGTAAGATACTTAGGTAGGTATTATATGCACCTACTCATATTTTTGGGACGGTATGTTAGGGGGAAGGATATAAATTCTATCACAGGTGTGCTTCACGTGTATGGCTGCAAGCAAAGTCGAATTCCCTTTACAAAGCTAGTTCTGTACAGAATCCAAGAAACATTCATTTACACAACATACATGCATAGATATGGTAGGTAATATCCACAGGTAATATTAGTAATGTTCATAGACTCTAAAGAAAAATGCATACCCACGAAGAAGCCCACACCTTTGTAAATCTTTTTACATGGCATGGCTGAGAATACAATATTCACAAATTCAAAAGATTGACAATAACCCAGAAGACATACAATTAGATAATCCTTAGTAGCATGTGTACTGAAAGATCAAAAGTACATATACCGTAGGTAACTCAATTTTCTACACCATCCAAGTCAAGTATACTACTCTCTCTCTTAACAGAGAAGAAGTTTAACAATGCAGAGATCATTTCACATTGAACTGCTGCCGCCACTGCTATCTAATCTATTCAATTCTCTGAATCTGAAAGATGTTCAAAAGACTATTTTTTCAAGGTAGAATAGAAATGCAAAATCAAAGTATCCGAATAGAATGCCAATGCCTGATACTGCTTCCATTGTCACTGCCAATGCATTTGGTTCAATGATCGCAGTCATGCGTTCAAATGATGATCATTACTAAATTAAAATTGATAGGTGAAGGTTATTTTGCTGAAAAATGCACATATTCAAGCGGGTCTGTATGAGTATAAAGGGAATGTAGTTATTTCACATTTCACCGTATCCAACGATTCAACCGAGTGGAGTGGAAACCCACTTATTGTTGTAGGTACTACGTTAATAATATCTGTAGATTTTTGATCAAGACTAAAATCCATAGCTGGGCAAAAAACAGAATATGTAATTGGAGTGACTCCCATCGTTTTATACGTTCGAAAGTGAGTTTGCAGATTTGAATTGAAAATCCCTTACGCCTTTTTGTTTTGTGTAAATAATTGCACATCATTTTCTTTCAATCTATTTTGCATTATGCATGCTGGTGATTCTAATCAATTTTCATGGCTGGGATGTTCCATGGTACGAGCTTGCTGGTACCTTCGGTATGGTAATAGAATGGTTTGTGGCTTGTCATCTGTGGCTTGGGTTTGGCTTTGGCTTTGACTTTGGTGTTCTTCCATCTCCCGTCCTACATAACCAAGGCACTCCAAGTAGATAATATTCTAATGAAATTCACAAATTCCAAAGTCCAAAGTCTCCACCAAAATGATCACCAAATGAATTTTTAGCAAGTCACTCGTCTCTTTTCACTTAAATCATGAAACGCCCTCAAGTTCAATCAGCATTTGAAAAAAATGATTAGGTGAATTCCACGCCTTATTCTAATTCCACTTACATGCGTATGTCTTCTTATTTTTAAAAACATTTTTGGAGCCACTCGCCATATCGTCATATTTTATTTCATACTTACGATTACGATCAGAATCACTGGATAAATTATTGGGAATGGACTACAAAATTCCCCATCATTCTCCATTAGGTAGCAAATATTTGACTCCGGTGGTAAAACACTCAAGGCTAATACGTACACTGTAAAACCTGATGCATTTAAATAACTAAAAACCTGCGCGTGTTTAGTATGATTATGTATTAGGATGCATCTCAAGTTCACCCAAAGTGCATTTAAAAATATTAAGTACATCTAAAACGTACCGCAAGTGCATTTAAAGCTAACCTTTCAGATCAAGATACGTTTTTAATGTGTTTTGGATGTACTTACGACATGGCGTAGGTTTTCGGAGTTTTTTGATACGTTTTTTCCTATTTTAAGATTGTTTAGATTTTCCATTGTACATAAAAACCAGCTAATTTAGGTTTATGAGATGCAATCTAAATAATACCTGGTCGTGATACTGTCGTGTCTTTTGAAAGCAACCATGTGATTTTTTGGAAATTTGGCATGACCGTATAAATACTTTATGACTTCACGTGCTCACTTGCTGTCATATCTGGTCACTGGTTGCTGGATTTTTATGCAGGTTTACAGCCACGACTATGCCGTTAAATGAATCCACTCAAGTGAATTTAGCTCTTGAGCAATTGTCATAGTCGTAAAGTTTCATGAACACGATTACCTACCTACGAAGAAGTCGAAACGCGCCCTGGCCCTGGTACATATTATATGTATCTTCCAGTCAAAGATAAAGATCCTACGATATTTCCATTTTACACACTCTTCCATATAAAGATCGAGTCGGTATAAGAATCCAATTCAATCCGATTCAATCTGAATCCACAGCAATAGCAACAGCAAAAGCAACAGCTGTGTCCCTATATGAATATGAGTCACAAGTCAATTCAAGAACCTCATGTGGTGGAAATAAAAGAGCTGGAGCCAATATCTTTGGCAAGCGTTTTTTGGCGATTTCATGGAGAGCCGACGAGCTCCAGAATGCCGAGCCAATCATTCAATTCTCATTGGGATCAGCGCGTGTATTGTCATGTCGAATCAAATCAAGTCAAGTCAGGTCTGACACTCAATCGTTATGCTTGTGTTTACAATGGCAATGACAGGAGCGGTAGAAATCGTTTTGTTTCCACCGACCACAGTCCACAGACGCATAGTCGACGACACGACACACGAAACGAACATGGAAAGAAACGAACCCAGACCATGACAGAGACGGAGGATAGGAAAATCCTGTACATCTAGTAGGAAGGATTTCAATTGAATTATGGTCAGAACAACTTCCACTCTCATCTACGTCTATCGCAGCATGTATCTCCACGTACATTCTTACAAGGCACTCTTCGCTTGCCAGATTTCAGTCCTCACTCACTCATCTGCCGTGGTCGTTTTATCAAGTTTCTTTAAATGGAAGAAGAAGACAAAGTCAGGACGCGTGGTGGTGGTGTGATGCTGTTTTATAGACCTGCATTTTCATTACTTTCTTTTACTACTTAACCTCACATACATGGCATCAAATCTACCCACTAGGTATAGGCACTTCACATTGTGCGTAAGCCATTCCATGTTAAATTGTATAATACGAGATAGGTCGGTACACTGTAAAAATTGGCGCATTTAGTAAAAAAATTATGAATGCAATTAGGATGCATCTCAAGTTCACCTAAAATACATCTCGCAGTCCAAGATACGTTTGTGATGCACTTCAGAAGCATCCTAACTACGATCATAACTATAATTACTACAAACAAGTATGTAAGTAGGTTGTTAGTTTTTTAGACATATTTTTCTTTAGACTTTTAGACAATTTAGTTTTTACAGTGTACATACATATATACCCATCTAACTCATTGCACTTGTCAGTTTAGCTGTTTGTATGACGATTTAGGATTACGTGATCTTTCGTTTTTTTTACCTTTTGCACAAAGCCAAGCTATCATCCTGATTTGAAGAAGGGCTCTAAGCTTACAGTGTGTAGATATGCAAGCGCTACACATTATATATAATACACCTACCTACCTTTAACTATATTACGCCCATATACCCTATATAGTACACTATGTAATTATAATTAAAACTGCCAGACGTTCTAATGAATAGTAAAGTACGAAATACAAGATGATATCATCAAGCCCTTGATTTTGGTTCATGGAAGCATAGTTTACGAAACACCTGCAGACATTTTATGCATCTCATCTAAATTTGAGACTTATAATCTCAATCGTATAAGTACGCACATACATACCTAGGTATATATACATATCTTCTGAATCTGGTTCTACCTATACTCGTAGGCTTTGAAGGTTTGGTAAAATAAGCACTGATTAATATAATACACGGACTATGAAGTATGAGGCAAGTTGTCATACCATACAAGGACAAATGAGTTTTTTTTCCAAACTGCAAATCTGCTTCACCTCAGCCAAGGAACAACCACAGAACAGTGAATAGTGGGAATCTTTTATCGTCTTCAGAATCAGAATCAAGTTTAAAATTAATCTCACTCCATTCCAAATTCAAAAGGAATACAATGTGCAGGAGATGTATGCGTGTACCGTCGTACTACATAAACATAATACAGCAGCCGTAAGGATTCCATGCGACTTAATTAATTTTATGATTAATTTTTAACTTGAGATTCTCTATCCTACTCTCTGTCATATCATTACGTGATCAGCTGGCTCAAGTGGCAACACTTTCTAGCCACAAGACCGAAACATGAACCAGTACCTACAAAATTCAAAACCAGAATAATATCCAGATCAAGATCTCAGAACCGGAGCCACCTCGTCGGATTCAACAATAGAAAATTTGCGCAATAAATTGACCCACATACTGAGTCAGTGAATAAGGACAGACTCCAGGAATTAATACATCGCGCACAAACTTATGTAGAACAACTTAAGTTTCAATAACAACTAAATTCTTGGGAAGCATTTCAACACATCCGTCTCCTCCGTGGAATCAGGGGACTAACTATGTATAAGTAGGCTTTATAGAGCATAGGAATAGGAGGTAAAGGTAGACATATGAGGTACGCATACGACAATGTGCGTGAGGATTCCCTTTAGAACCCGGCAAGAAGAGGTAAATAAGTAGATGTGGATTTGTGGATGTTGATATGGATATGAATGTGGATGGTACAAAGACGACGTAAGTACACAGACAAGTACAAGTTAAGTACAACTACATTATTGTAGAACTGAGATATTGAATGCCGTTCAACTGCTCAAAGTAGTGATTGTGATGTGATTGAGATGGATGGAATTGGAACGAGAAGAAAAACGACGAGACGAAGGAAGGAAGGAGAGAAGGGAATGTGGAAAGTATGACATGACAAGAGGCCCATATATCTATGTATAAGACCTAAACCTAGAAGAACAGTAGAAATGTAGGTTCTCTCGTTCCCATTGACATCCCCATCCAACTCTAATTTTCCCTTTCAAAGACAATACAATGCAGTGAATGAAATAGGATTTTCATGTCACACACGCACACACTCGACACAACGACAACGACAACGACGACGCCATCCGAATCCAGCCAGTTCCTGGATCTGCTGTATCTTCCATCTTCATCTGTTTTCCGCCCCGGACCACTGAAGAATCACAAAGAATGTCTTTCAAGAGGCGAGACAGAGATGACGAGGACAACTATGCCATGCCATGTCATTGTCTTGTCATACAGAGCCCATCAACTTTCTACTCCTTACATCTTTCCCGTTCATCCACCTCTGAGAACGAGAAGCTGGAGCAAACAGACGCAAAGCACGTTTATTTACCTCGGTATGAGTAGAAGGTTTTCTTCGAAATACTGCCCAAATTCGGTTTATACCTTATACACATACACAGTACTCAGGAAATGGAATCATGGTCAGAAGACACTTTATGGTATGGGAAACTATTGCAGGAATGAGAACCAACACCAGAACTAGAACCTGAACCAGAACAAGAACAAGTAAGTAGTAAGTTTTTGGCCATATACATATACATGTATAATGAACGACCCGATTCTACATACAGGAGAAAACGCCAAAGCTAAAGCCAAAGCCAAAGCCAAAGATGCCGACAACACTATTAGATGACTATGCGGAAGGAGTCGTTGAAAACGCATGATTTTCGCCTTGGTAACGTCTAATGTCCAAGTCAGCTGGAAAGTGCAAAGGGTGAGACACGTGGCGAGTTCAAGAAAGGAGGGAAAGAGTTCCATCCGTGACGCGTACACTTTCTCCATGACGTCATCGAGGATCGTCTACTGTAAACAGCTACACGTGGAGCCCATCGATCCACTTCGCAGCATTCAATTCATTCTACACACACACGCACTTAATACATACACACACAGCACAGCACAGCCATCCAAACGACCTAAACAGTAAGAGTAGACGACAGAGAGAGATCTAATCGTAAGTTAGTGCACGCATAAAATCCTCATACACTTCTTTACTTCTCGGCCTCACGCACATGGAATACTTCCATCTACGCACATTTGATTTGATTTCCGCTTTCCCTTTCCTCCTCTTCTCTTCCTATCTGCGCTTAGCCTACTAGACGCCTTCAGAGAGAGATGTGAAGGAGCTGACTGAGAGAGGCAGGTATCTCAGCAAAGTAGTATTTATTATTGTCTTGGCTATACGGATGCGGATCATATGAAGGTGGCTATACATATACTCACGGCACACCGTCACCGTCATCACTATCATGTTAGTGTGCCAGCGAACCCTAATACCGTCAACAAGTTTTTATAGAAGTGAACTGAATACTGGATTTGGTCCATTTCTGTCTCTATATTTTAGAATGGAGTTGTAAGCCGTAAGCTCTTGGTACAGATGAGAAGGAAGAACAGCATTGGTTTTGGTTTTGGTTCTGCTACTCGCCCGCTCTATACTACCCCTAGGTTCTTTGGCTTTGCTTCAGGCTGGAAATGATGAATGGACCAAGACCAAGTGAACATATAATTCATCCGGTGTGCAATGTAATGTGAATGAAGGTACGTATAAAATGAACAGCTTAGAAGAACGAAGGATCAAGGAGGAGAAAGGACTTGTTCAGTATCGTCCTCGAAATGGAAGTACCTATTCCTATGTACATACCCTTCAAAATCCGCTATCGTCGGCCCCTATTCAACTCACAGTCTCTACATATACATAATTATCTACAGGAATAAAGAATGTGTAACTACGTGGAAACTTTCCTCTCGCATGAGTACCTATGCTAAATAGTGGGGCCTAAAAACTAAACGGATCACAGGGAATGTTGAATGTAGGTAGGTACCTATGCACACGCATCTATATCCCAGCAGATAAACTTTCCTTGCGAGTCCTAGTTGAGGAAAGTATCTCAGCTTAAGACGTCATCGTGTCTCCTCGACCTGAAACCAAATTCTTCCATCAATAATTTCTTTGTCACACTTGTACGTAATAGCCTTCAAAAGTTTCCATCGTACATCAATGTTACCGCCGGCTTGGTTTTTTGTTCGCAGTACGATTCGGACTCGAATTCGGGACCAAACCACACCGCAACTCACACACACAATCAGACTCGTCCACAACTACGGGCTACGTCACGCCACACCGCAAATCAGTTGGTCTCCTCCGGTTCTTTCCCACTAACAAATTTTCCTGAGACTGGCAGAGGCAATAAGGAAGCCTAATGCCCAATAAACGCACACACAATTTCGGTTTGTCATCATTCTTACCACAAAAAGGCTTGAAGCAATTCCATGCATGTATGGTTACGTAAGTGCACAAGCCGGTGGCCTGAACTGGCATCTCACCTACCACATAGGTTCTTAGATTACAGGCTGTATTCATACCTATATACCAATGTAGGCAAGTAAAACTGGTAACGCTTGATCACTACGCGGGATTTTCCTCAAATGAATCTTCTTTTCGGAACAAACACAAAGAAGAGGACACTTTATTCCTAATATTTCACTCGCACTATCGTCGTAAAAAGAAATAACAGAATAGTCAAAGCACTTAGGAAAGAATATTAGTAGGTAGTAGGAATGTAGGTGAGTACCTGCTCGATTTTTCCGGATTTTTCCTTAAAGCTAAATCTGGAGCTTAAGCCTATGCCAGTGGCTATGGCTATTTATCCCTACAGTGGCTACAGTGGAAACCGGCATAGGTAGGTACCTACATGGATGATAATCTACCCATGCTATTTGTACAGCCAGATACTCTCTGAAAGTTCCCAGCGAAGGAGGTAAGGAAAGAGCAGCATCATAAGAATTCATAAATGGTCGTCGGAAACGTTGATAGTTGCCCTCAATCTGGATGTGGATGTGGAAGTAGTGCATCTTGAAACAAAAATCCAACTTGATTTACATAACCTATTTCAGGATTGACGTAAGAATCTCTCCATCCACGTCCACCAACATGTATGGTACCCACATAGGCAAAAATAATGCATCCATGTGGCAACGTATACATATAGTTAGGACTACTTAATGCCGAGTGCGACCAACTAACAAACACACCACAAGCAAGTTCTAAGGTGGACGTAGGAAGGCAATTTCTCCTAGGCTTATATCTTCCTTTTAGGACACATTCATCACCAGTGCAGTAACAGCACCATACCAGCATCAGCACAAGCACCAGCACAAATGTAAGATTTGTTCTGAAGGGGAAGGTAGAAAGTGTCTGTCAAAGTGGTTTCACCTTCCATCACAAAAGGCCACACCAGACCATCCTCCTAAGATAAACATAGTAATCAAGGAACACGTGTTAAAGCTGGATCATTTTAATTAATTAATTACAAACCTCGCGCTAATGAGAATCAGTGAGGCGAGATTAGATTTGCAAGTCAGAACATAGGCACGAGCAGTAGGTAGTCAAAGTATGATATGATTGTATGAATAATTGTGTATTAGTAAACACTGTAATTATTGCACATGTGTAGCTTGTAAAGGACTCGTGCCATTGACCGTAAATCATCCGGGAGTAATTACTCCAGGATAATCACAATTACTAACACGCTCCCATTGCTCTCTTTGTTAAGAGGCAATAGATCGAAGAGGAGCGTGTGGTAGTCAAGCTAACTATCCCTTTTCTACATCAGAATGGACATACTACCTGTCCCAATTCACTAGCCTAGTTTAAAGGTATATAATTTCATGGATTTTTAAAAAAAAAAATCCAACTCGTGCCCATTAAATGTAAGCGTTGGCCTCTTGATCTTACACTAATAATTCACTAGGTACACTCTCCAAAATCAACCATCTAATTGTAAGATGAGTAAATGATGAGTAATATGGTGCGGTCACTCCATGAACTTGGTAAAACTTCAAATCAAACATACATGACATTATTTATACCTAATGAATGAAGCCAACCACCTGAGCTAATAATGATTGACTCACTAGTCAGTGTCTACCGCTGACGTCGATAGTCATCATTACCAGTAATCAGTTACTCAAAATTTACGTTACGTAAGCAATAAAATTAGTTTCGCATTAATCCCTACCACAAACATCCTCCTTAGCCTCACTAATAGTGATACTGCCGTCGTATAAATACATGCCATTAAGGAGCACACACAGGTGTTTCATGGTCCCATAATTATTAATTGCACAGTAAAGTATCATGATTTCGTACTAAGGTTAGAATGATAATGCAAATACCGCACCAATACAGACCAACAACCAGAGCCAGAAACAGAAGTTCTGTTCTCAGGACCAGGACCAGCTCATCAATAATTCTATGGAAATAGAATTAGAGGAACTAAAATAATCAGCAATTTAAACCATTCCCAACTAAAATTAGCACGGGAGCTACTAAAGTAAATATTGAGAGAAATACTACAATGCCTAATTATCTTATTTAGTTGCGAGGACAATGACTAATCCTGATAGATGTTACTACTCATAGTACTCCTAGGAATTACCTGTACTGACGCCAGTGTCATATGAGTGCGACCGTACATAACAGTAAAGGATACAACCTAATTTTTCGACGAGTCATTCAGTAAGCATTCATCCATGTAATAATTTCATGAGGTCAAAGGAAATGCAGCTGGAGGATGCGGTTGGCTGTGGATGCTGTAAGAACTACAACTAATATTAATTATTACAATAATACTAATTGCGACTGTGAGTCGGTACCTGTACTAAATAACTAGACAGGTAGCTGCAGCGTCACAAGTGGATCATCATGAGAAATTTACCAAACAATTTCTGCGGGTACTATTATGTATTATGTATCCATGTATCCGGTCATAATGGTGAGAGTGAGAATGACGTTCACAGCTCTGTGGTACATTATGTACCTAGCAATTATCGCTAACCACCAGCCAGCACCAGCATAGCCCTATAGAACTATACCTACTCACCACTCACTAATGTTAGGGAACTCTCGCCATCCTAACTCCCACTCCCTATCGAGTCCCGATACCTTTTCGCTCAGTCAGTCCAGTCGCTCTCGCGACCATTGAGCATAAC
>JAAXYX010003655.1:0-13856 GCA_036851915.1 Ptenothrix huangshanensis | reverse complement strand
TACTGGGGTTTATACTTCCGCAAAATAAAAAAATGCGTTTTTAAGCATTTTAGTTCTCACCAGTACCCAAATGTGTTTTGATATTTTCTTTGAATATACATAGGTACATAATGAAGGCATTTGACATGCTAAAGATTCTGTAGTTAATACTTCTTGCACCTAACGTGTCTTGCCGATGCGGAAATGTGATGTAGTAGGTATACGTGCATGCATATAATTGAATAAAATCTTATTGCGCTTAACTAAATCCCGAGTAGAAATTAGCTGCGCACCGCTTGGCACCTTTCATCGTTTCGAAAGCCTTGACAAGAAGCTTTTGGCTGCCAGTGAGCGGCTGTTGCTGCTACTATTGATGATGTGCGTGGAATCTCTTCTCTCCGAATCCAAAATCGGGGTGTAGAATAGATTGTATGGCGAGTGCGGTTGGAAGGAAGTGAATGCAGGATGTACGTAGGGAGGGAGCACTTGTCTACATATACGTAGCTGCCAAAATGTTATGTTCCTTTCCAGGATTTGAAATTCTTCGGATTCGGATCTTTAAGGTTTAGGAGTTTTGATCGAGAATCGTGAGTTCGGTGGCATTCTCATTCAGTTTCTATCGTGCCGCTTGAGCGTGAGGAACGATAACAAACCCTTCTTTGATCTTGAGTCTCGAGTTCTGAGTTCTTGAGTGTGTTTGTCTCCCTTCATCTCCAAACAGCCAAACAGTCTAAACTGTAACTCACTTTGAGTTTTAACATTTCCGCGGCTCCTTTGTGCATTACTCTTCTCGTCTCGACTGGAATATCTGTATTAGAAGGAGTTTACCTAAGCTGGGCGTACACTTAACTACGACTTTCAAGTCAGAAGAATAGTAAATTCAAAGTATTATATATTATAAAATAAGAACAGATATTATAATGTGCGGTCTTGGTGAAATCCTAAGTAAGATATAATATTATATCACCACCGTCCTCAACTTGGTCAGAGCTCCTCACTGCAACCAATCTGCTTTGAGATCTTAATTCTCTGTCTGAAAATCTCCAAATATTCCGCTTATGATTTATGACGTATACAATTACCTACTCTGTTCGAATTATCTGCATTCTGCATCTCGGATACTGTGACGCGATGTGAGAGGACTTTTTGCTGCCATATAGCACCTCGTCAAAAACACCTTAAAGCTTCACGTGGGATTAACATCTGTATATACATATTACAATTAACATTCAGATGCAGCCTCGGACCCATCCTCCTCACAATCAGAATCAGTTATACCTATTTACCTACTCTAGAGCAGAAAGCCGCTCAGAATTTAATTAGATAAATTTTTACTACCATAGACAGACAGACGTAGACGTTGCAGTCATTTCATCTTTGATCCCGCTCCAGGTAACGAAGTTATTTGTGAACGGCCCTTAAAAGGTAAATATAAATATGTATACGAATACATGGGTGCAATGTTGGTAATTGGTTATGTTGGTGTGTTGGGTATAAAGCGAAATTACCAAAGCGTGTTCTGGCACTTGTATAGAATTCTGTACGACGATGTATATTTGATATTAGTATGTAAGAAAACAGCAATTTGGCATATGTATACCTAACTCACTTGTATGTACTAGTTTATGTGGCTGTAGTCCTGCAGAAGAAATGAGATGGTGGTATATAAATATAAGATGAGGAGTGTATTAGAGGAGTTTCATTGTTGTGTTATTATGATTATGTTTTTTTGAACAAAGCTTCCCATGGAAGATCAGTGGGTGGACCTTCATTTCAGACAGATCTCAGTGAAGGGACTTTAAGCTGTTTAGAGTCTTCACAGAGAAGATTTTTTATTGAGTTTTGTCCGTAGTTCTAGTTTGTGTGGTGGTGTGGTGAAGGGATGATGTACGTGGAGCAACCGACAACCAACGTGTTACTGCTATTCCAGCATTATCTTCACTATGATGTGGTCAGTGCATACAGTCAGATGGTAGTGGTGGTAGGAGTTATCTATAGAGAGTCCCTATATGAGTTCCTCACCGTTGGCTGCTGTACTTCTCATGGTTCTCTGTGAAATAAAAATCTCCCCGTTCGCCGAGGGTAGAAATTTCGTTTTTTGTGGTTCAATGTGTGCAATGCCTTTGCCTTTGATTTTACCTGTCCTTCCATTGCATTGCGTTGCATTTGTGCTCTCTTGTGTTCTGCTCCATGATTTCCTTTTCTTCCACCTGCATTCCTTGACGAGCCATCCATCCGTCTCTCTCTATAATGGGCTGACGAATCATATTACAGTCTCATAAACAAACCCCGTCTGTCCATATCTAAGCCAGCAGGCAAAATCCCAAACCGAAAGTAAGGTAAACTAAATTCAAATCCAAATTCACAACCTAAGTCTCACGAAAGTTTATAACCGTGTAGTCATAGAGTACGTACAACACGAGTGAATTTTATTTTTAAGTCAGATTCAAACCTAAGTTACAGCCGGTTTATCATCAAAGAGGAAAAAGAAATGATTCACCAGAGTTGTTTTAAAACACGTTTCTGAGACATTTCTGAATTTAGAATCCAGTTTTTTTCCATTAAGCGTACCTGGTTTACAGAAAATTGAATTCCAGGATGAAGTAATTACATACATACGTTTAGTGCATTAAGTTTAATAATATGTAGGGAGTTACGATAAATAGTTGATCAGTAATTTTTATCGGCCTTGCACGCTATCGCAGTTTATACTTGCAATTGTGTGCATTATTTACTTGCGCGCTCCCAAGAAGCCACGAACAGGAACCGTCACCACTACCACGGTACGGCAAGGTCGTGCAGTTTTATGCGAAGCAATTCTGTTTTTCAGTTCTGTCTTTCTTCTGCAATTCAGTGCTTACTGTGCAGAACAGTACCTGTCTATAATATATGCGTATGTATGTAGTTCCTATACTTTTTGTGCATGAACCTCAGGGTTTCATAGTTTAAACAACGTACCGTGTGAACGTGAAATATTCGAAAAGACTAAATCTGTTTGGAATTCTGAATTCTGAATTGTGGATTATGGCTTACAAAATATTAATGTTGGGGTTTGATTATCGTGGTATGAATATTGGTTTTGGTCTTTGGTCTTGGTCTCAGTCGGGTATGGCTCTGTGCCACTCGCCCTTGTGATTTGTGGTAGCATGACAGCGGATGCCTTAAAAGTACTGGCATTTTGCTGGTAACTTTAACTGAAAGTGCAAATCATTTTCCGCGGTTATAGAATAAATCATATAATTAATGGTAATTCTATAGAATACAGTGTGTAGTTTCTAATTTACATGAATTGTTGGTGTCAGTATTGTGATTTGGACGTGACGTGAAACTTCTGTCGATTCTTTTAAAGGAGGTTGGCCAACTCAAGATGTATAATTATGTCTTGATGAACATATCACTTATCAATCAAAGGAACTGCACGAAATTGCCCAGTTGCGTAATTTGATTGTAAATTGTAATCAGAGCTCAATTAAAACAAAGAATTAATTCTCCTTCCAAGTTGTGTGAACGACAGACGAAGTCTGCAGATTATCCTAAAGGTGGTAGGAACGTTGTAAATGTTGGGACGACTACATAATAACTTCGTATCTTTTAGGTTTTGAGTGCTTTCAAAAAGGCAGGATGTAGTCATGTAATTGCCCATTCAGATTCAGGTTAAGGTGGATTTTATCACGTAATATACATATATGTACGAAAACTTAATGAAAGGCTACCTAATCTATAGATGCTAAGCTGGCGTGCTAATCAGCTCTTATTTCCAACAGATACAAGTCATAAAATAATGCATTCAATCAAAAAAACTTGTAATTTATTCTTGATTTGACAAGCAGAAAATTATCCAGGATTGTCTGTCGGGTTATTGTATTGTGCACAAGAAATGGCAGTTGCTAGTGTAGCACAGTTGCGAAGACTAAACTAAGCAGCAACTTTTCGTAGCCAAGGGGTTATCGAAAGTTTGATATTTTTCAACGATGCAGAAGAATATAGCCATATAATATTCAAATATAATATGTGTGTTTATTCATGGCGTTAGTATATTAGTCGTTGCGACTTAGTTAGGTATGTATAAGGTTCGCAGGTTCGTATGTCCCCAGTAGTCCTCGTTGTCGTAGTAGTTGTCATTAACCGTATCCCGCCACAAGAAAGGATTAACAAGTGTTCATTAAATTGAGGACCATTTGCGTATCCTACCAAACCAAGCCACACCAGCCATAGCCATACCGACCAAAACCAAATGGCAATTGTTCCACACCGTAACTTTTTCATCCATTCCTACTACTAGAGCCTGTCTGTTTTAGTTTTTTTTCAAGTGGTAGGTATTGTTAGCCTACTTGCATTAGGAATTTTATTATTATTTGATGCTGTCATGGCTTACAAAAAGCATTTCCATAAAGTATGACGCACAAAAGCTCGCTGTAGCTGTACTTGTTTCAGAACACCATTTATATTGAGCCTTTCAAAACGATATACACATATAATGGATATTCCATTCAACTTTTTTGTTTATTACTGCCATGTGCATAGTAATTGCAATTGTATTTTCCATTTCTTGACTTACTGTCTTTTAACTCAAGTCAGCCAAGTGTCTGGCAGCTAGTGAGGTGGTGATTAAGTGGTTGCAGTTGAACAGGTGAAAATTAAAGGCCAAAACTTGTCTGATTCTGATTGTGATTGCAATATATCCAACAACATAAATACTAATACAGTCAAAAACTAGGAATCAGTGGTGTGTAGTTAGTAAAATGTTTTTGTAGTAAAATTAGTTTCTTGGTGGCCTTCGAAGCATGACTATACCTAATGATATTGAGCAGTTCTGTGTATAAGAGTACAAACAGATGACTACAGTAGTGAGTACCTACCTAGTTGGATTTGGATTTAAATTTGCTTTGTTATTATTCTACCAACAAGAAACATCTTGTCTTCTTCGTCTACGCGTTTCATTCGTTGTTCCCAGAGACTCCACGTGCTTCTTTGTTAATTGCATGATATCTACCTACTTAATATTGCTTTGAAATTAAGCACACACAGTTATGGGATCGACCTTGTTCCTGTTCTGATTACTTTTGTCTTCTCTCTTCATTGGGGAAGTACGTTGGAAGTTTTGTGTGATAACATTTGAAATGAGCATGAGATAATATTGTAAGTGTATTCTTTGAGACGTCGACGTTGAAGCTCGAGCAGGCACAACGGTACCAACCTACTCTACGGATACGGAAAACGCAGATTTTTAACTTATCCAGTTGCATTGTGTGGATAAACAAAGTGTGTTAGTGTTGATTGTTGCCACTTGAAACGATAGAAAAGGGAAGTTTTTTTTTCTGGTAACAATTCAAAATTCAGATGCGTCAGTCAAGTTGAGTCAAGTACGTTCCCCTTGCACTATTAACAATAAAAAGAGTGAAAGAGTGAGTCTTGAGTCAGTTGACTGTTGTGTTTGTGTAGGACAGGGCCAGGACGGATGATGTATGCATGCACAGTGCACTGTGTGATTACATAGATTTTCCCTTTTCGACTTTTAGCTCCCACCCAATTTAATGTGTTGTGTTTTGTGTTGGATGTTCACGTTATTCGTATAGGCTGTGTATTGAATGGTGAGGCGATCCGAGAGTGCATAGAGTGGTGTATGGTGCATTGAAAGAATAGGCTATTGAAATGTTGTGAAGTCTGAAGCTGGTTGCTTCGTTGCTGCACGTACACGTCCTGCCTGATGACGGTCCCTTTCAGTCTTAGAAACATACTCTCCGTGTTAGTAGTTAATGAGTTTTGTTCGTAGGAGATTCTTATTCCAACTGTTGGCTGACTCCACTTTGATTTCCATTTCGAATTCGACTTAAAGTTGAACTGTGATTGTGAGTGAGTTTCTTAATGCAAACGCCGATTTGAGTAAGTTGTGTCTATAGTTTGGTGCTGGTGTCGGTAGTTTGGCGATAGATAATCAGCTGGGAGGGAGAGCGTGTGAGTTGAGTAAGCGGTGCTACAGGAATATCGTCATTATTAGAAGAAGGAGACGGAAGGCGAGAAGGACCATCAGAGGTTCATCTTTATGGTGAAGTTGATGATGATGATGATGATGATGATGAGTTGATGCTGGGATCGCATCGAAGTGACTAATCCTTTAACGCTCTCATCATACCAACATCGCATTCCCATCCATACAAAATACCATTCCAAGACGACACATACCACTGCCACATTTCGTTGAGTCATATTTACTCTTTGGCGAACCGGAGAGAAGGAATCATCGTCTCAGCACGTTGTCGTGGTCCCTGTCATCCTGGTTTGGTTTTCATCTTCGCTCACTGCCTGCTCTGTCATTCAATTCAGTCTCAACTTTTGAAATTTGAATTTGCTGTGTGTGTGCTGTCATAATTTCTGACTCCGCCAATTTTTGTAAGAAGTGCTTCTCTGGGGTGTTTATCTTGTATCTTATGTTACCTTCTAAGTCAAATGTCAGCTCGTGTTATTTCATTTGACAGTAGCCTTGGATTTGAAGTTGAAGGATATCCGAAAGGAAAAGTTGCATAGTCACTAGAATTATTAAAATATAGCCGAGCATTTTGGATTTCTTAAGTGTTACTTGAGTCAACATGGTGAAATCGAAATCAAAGCCTGTCATTTCATCACCTCAACAAACAACAGGACTTGACTTTGACTCTAGATCAAAGTTACACGAGAAAGGAGTAGCCAACAGTTCTAACGGCAACGGAAATAGAAATGGACACTCATCAGAAAGTCCAGCCAACGTGAACGGAAGCGAAGAAAAAGAAACGAAAGAAATCACTCCAGGGAAAAAGGTGAAGCCTAAAGCACCTCCAAAACCGAATAAGAAACCAGAACGCAAATTTAAAGCGAGTTCAATTGAAGGGGATAATGAATCTCAGGCTGCAGAGCGGTTGCTAGATAATGTGGATGGAGATAATTATCAGGATAGTAGTAGTACAAAAGCTAGGCTATTCCCTACTCGAAATCACCATATGAATGTGCATCCCATTATTGTCAATAGTACAAATCCAACGACAGCCATTCCTACGATATCTCCGATTCGAGGTGGAAGTGGATTGCACCAACATCCAGGGCAACCACACAACTACCTCTTTACACCGAATTCCACGTTACCAAGAGGCACACCATCTCCAAATCCTGATCAAAATCAAATAATTTACCATGGACCACGTAGTATTGGAGGGAGCAGTGGTGTGATTAGTGGGGGAGGAGGAACCTTACCTTTGCCCAGCACCAGCAGAAATCATCATGGAAATGCAGGAACCTACGGCCGAACTGGAACCACCGGTCTTCATTCCCATCCACAATATTCTTCAAATACTATGAATGCTAATGGAAATGGGAATGGTGTGATTTATGCGTTGAATTCAAATGGAACTTTGACTCCACTTCGGAGAAATGTGGGTGGCATGAATCTTCCAAAACCGTATCCTACACGCTATCCTGATCAAAATCAAACTAATAATAATAATAATGGTAGAACACCCACTGCCACCGCAACTGGTAACGGTTTCAATGAAACAGCTGTAGCTCTCAACCAGCAACGCCATCAGAACGGACAGTCACCAATAAAGCAGGCTACTGCAGCCGGTGCGGGCGCGGGCAGTAGTCGGAGTCATGCTGCGGAGTACCAAAGACTTCATCGTGTGGGTCTCATTCGTGCCAAAGCTCGCACAGATTCATATAAGGTTTTATTTTATTTTACTTTATCTAGAAGCATCTACCACATCTATCCAGTGTATGCTAATGAAAGGTCTTTTGGTCTTTACTTGCCTTCATCTCTGATCCACTATAATTAATTATAGGTATTAAATATTAGTATGTGTATACTACAGAAGCAATATCATTTAGTAAGGAAAACATTTTTTGTGTAATTTCTGCTGAATTTGTGATTAGCAAGTAGCAAGTTGGTAATTATTATTATAGGAAGTATACTTTGTGCAAATTGGATGGGTGCAATTTTGAACATTTGGGCAATTTAGCAATTTACCTCTATCTATCTTGCTCTACACTGGGTTCTATTCCGGAGCTTTGTATTCATTTTCTGTTCTCAAGTAGTTGTGACGGTACGCTATGAGCAGCAGAAGTTGGTTCTGGCTTTGGCGGTATTCATACTTCATATTCCATTTACTCATTAGCTAAAGGCCAGCAAATGTGGCTTGGGAATTGGAATTTGGAATTCCTTATTGACGCTCGTAGTTGGTTTTATATAATTAAACGTAGCTAACTATATACGAGCTGTTTGAGTTGGTAAAGGGTATATATACCTACAAGTGGAAATTTTCCAACGTTACTACCACGCCACTGGCTACTACTTGATGTTTGATCATATTGTTCATTGTTTCTGCCTATAATTGGTTAATCAGATGTTCTGTGTGAAAGTTGCCACATACATCATAATAATTACCGATAAATCTCCACATCTCCAAAATTTTGATAGTTGTACTCTAGCCCTTGTTCAGTCTTTTCTTTAGTCCACGAAGTGACTTTGGCTTGGACCAAGGCTATAAACATAGCATTAATTATACACTAACTGGCTCTCATTGCTGGTTCGACTTGCTCTAAACTTTGACTTTAGAATGACCTTTTTCAAAGGCGGTGTATAATTACTCACGACTACCGCATTCTTACGAATAGCTGATTTGAAAAATGTGTGTGAAGGAATTTATATTTACGACTGAATTGAAAATACGCCCAAAGGCCTAAGTGCAACTGCTCAAGTACACTTGGATAATTATACAGGTACTTGGTTTTGGAGCGATTTCAAATTTTGTGGTTTCATGTTTCATGTGAAAGCTTCTTCTAATGAACGTGTGACCTTACCGTGGTATGTTAAAAAATGGTGCAAAGGTATGGATGCATTAAAGACGTTGCGTAAGCTTATAATATCTGTTGTGGATGTGGAGGTGAAGCAGTTCAGTGTAAGAGTACGCCGTTTGTTATGAAGTATGTACATGTAATATATGGAGTGTACTTAAGAGTAATCGAGTTGAACTGTTGAATGTGTGGAGTATATGAACAAAGCTTATTTTCGTTGTTTTTGTTTTTTATTTGCTTGCTGTTTGTCGCAGTGGAAATTAGGATAGTTTTATTTACCTCGATTGCTGAGCTGAGATAGGGCAGATTATGTGTGTTGTTTGTCAAGGAGTCAGAATGGACGGTGTGCTGTGAGACTATAGGATACGAGGACTGACGACTGATATTGAAACAAGGACTGTTTGTAAAGTAGTAGGCGCATGGGGAGGGAAGTGTAGGTGTAAGGATTGTTTGATCTCGAAATCTCGATGTGAAAATACACGCGGTGTCCTGTGTCGGTTTCCATTTTCATGTTCTTCAACAAACTTGGTGTTCACTTGTGCTCTCATCTCTTGTAATACTATGTAATGCTCAAAGCGATTTGATACGTACGTGTGTCTTGAGTTTATATTCTTTTCTTTGGATCTACCTCCTTGAATGTCCCCAAGTCTCCTCTCTCTCTCGTGTACTCCATTCCCTGCATTCAATATTTCATTTTCTCTTTGGATTTGAAAATGAAAACCACATCGGATTTGAATTTATACAGTAGAGAGAGGAAGGGAACGAGAACAACAAAAGATACATAAATCATTCCATTCGGTTTGTCTTTCGGTCAGATTACGATTGCACAATCACAATTACAATCGCAGTACCTAGCTTCAACTTGTTCAAAATGCTTGAAATTCTCGACATGTTTAAATACAAACCAATTCATGATGTTTCGAATGATATACTCAAGTTCATGTTTTTGTTGTTGTTGTACGTATTAAGTAAATCTGTCCAGGAAGAAGGCAGTCAGCAGTACTAGGGATACTTGACTTTGGAGATAAGCTTGGAGTTGACTGCATTTTGATTTTCTGAGTACGTGATTGTTACGAGCTTTGACTAAGGACTAGGAGCATTTGCAACATCGAAATACGAAAGTCCTAGGAAACCAGGAAAGGAACCATGTAGTGGACTGGATTTCGAGTTGGACGTGATGATGCGTAGCTTACTGTTGGTAGAACTTATACAAGTAAATAATGTGTTCTTGACTGGTATTGATGTGAATAAGCAAAGTCAAATAGCGTCTTGACTTGAATTGAGAAGACAGTCTTCCCCTAGCTTTGTTACCTTCATAATGCTTTTGGCTTGGATTGTGCTTTAACGTTGGTTTTGCGATGAAGAGTTAATGTGCCATAGAGCTGTGCATCCTGTTCCTTTTCTGCCCGTAGTCCGTGTCCATTTGTCTATCTTGACTTCAATGTCTTTACCAACAAATAGCAGAGACGGAGTGGGACTCAGAGTGTGCACGAAGATCTCTTTTGAGCAACTCTCAAACTTGAGATTAAGATTAGTCGAGATTTTATTATCCTGGTGTAGTTCCATTCCACTCCGCCTTAATAAGTCTTTACATAGCATTGCAAAGGCCTTGCCTTACGAACATCAAACGTGGTGAGTGATTGTGTAGATTGTGTGAATGATATACCGAAGAAGATGGTACATAGACCAAGTAGACGGAGTCTCGAGGCTTCATGCTCTTTATTATTTATCTATTAAGTAGGTATTTCCAGAGGAAATTTATGGTTTTCGTTTTCATTCTGATCTGGTCCTCGATGTTCCTTATCAAATCTAGTAATCGGTATAAGTTTCTATTATATATACGTAGGTTTATAATCATGCGGACATCTATATATAGCATGACATTATCTGTATGCTGCTCCACGTAATATGTGTAGAGCTGTCGCTGGGTGTTGTACTTGTATTGTGTGATGCAAAGCGTGAATGATCGCATGGTCTTAGCTTGAGCATTATAATAGGTACCTTTATTATTTTGATTTCGGTTCCCCGTGCTTTTGTCTACAATATTTAGACCGTATTAGGCATTTGCTTGATGTCTTGTCTGGTGGCCTGACATGCCATGGCATGGTCTGGCTCCGTCAGACTTGATCTAGCATGGCCTGGCCTAGTTTGGCAATCGCGTTTTTAACATCGCATCGTATGATTGTAAATTTTCTTCGTACTTGATATCACGTAATCGATAATCTTATGTTACATTCTTACCGGCGTAAACATTAGTCATGGGAGTGTCACATTTCTCAATCCATGTTCAAATATTCTTCGATTCCCAGCTCTTGATTTTACCCTGTAGAGTCTGTTACATATGTTGTTTTTTGTAGTCCCAAATGGCATAACTTGCACTTACAAAAACAAAAGTTATCGCGGAGTTTTTTTTTTTAAAAAAAAAAAACAAGTACCTACCTACATTGTGGTTTATTACGTTGGGTTCCGTTCAATCGTTCGTATGTACATGGCAGTAAAATAAGTGTTAAAAATGTTACGAAATATGAAATTTTGGAGATTTTGAAGTTGCAAATGAATTGAATAAAAAGGATACTAAAGACAGACTTTTTACATGTGTCAGTGTGAAGAAAGGCGAGTGAGATGTTTCGTTGGGATACGTTCATCTTGAATTTGCATAAGGGACCTTGTCATAAGATGGAATAGGACCATAATGTATAAATGTGGATATGAGTTGAGAGCGTTTTTGGCTCTCCGGATTTTAGTTCGAGACATTATAGCGTTTCAGGACATTTAGTTTTATCGTTAGCTCTTACATTACAGCAATTAGGGAACTCTTGAGAATTTTAACGGCCACTAATTTGCCTATTGTAAAAATGCAAATAGTTCATAATACGGGGTCCTTGTATCTTATATCTACCTAGGTACGTGAATTCACATGGTCCCTTGTAATATGAAGAAAATTGTCTTACCCTTTTGCTCTGCTACATTATTTGTTATGTATTCTCCTATATAGCTCCATACGTATTTTTTGTGCTTCTCTTCGGCATGTATAGTTGTACAGTCTGTGTCAGTGTCAGTTTGTGACGCTTAGGAACAACCGAGAACTTGATTATCTTGCCTTGCTTTGGAAAAGGAAAAGAAAAGTGCAGAAAATCCATAGAGAGACTCCACACCGATTCTATAAGGAAGTAATGAGAGTGGTAGTGGTAGAGTGCTGCACGCATAGTGCCTCATAATTCCAAATGTTTAAACATTGACTTTGAACCCAATAGCTTTATTTTATAGATATTGCGCCTTGTTGTGTAGTTGGGAAGTTAGGATTGGGATTGGAATATTGAGATAGAGTGAGAGCAGAGTCGAGTTGCTTGATATTTTAAGTTTCACGGTGCGTGACTTAAGTAAAACTGTGACGTGACACGATGGTATGATAATAAAATAAAAGCAAAAAATGTAATATGAATCAAATGATTTTCTTCATGTTTACAAAGCTGAACTTCAACCTGTAGTCTGACTTTGAAATGGAATAAGAATTTGAGTGCGTTTAGTCATATCCACCAAAATACCAACACCGAAATACCGGTAGTTATCTATAGTATATACTACTTCGTACCTATCCTGGTCTGTTTCGCTGGATGGAGAGCATGAAGATGTTTTTTAATGTATTACACAGAGTAACACATGTTATCTCTCTGTTGATAGTAGTCAGGATGATGATTGTATTTTTAAAATAATTCATTATTTTTTTAAATTATAGAGGCGTATAAAAACGACGTTTTGCGGTTTGACATTTTTTTAAAAAGCAACCATCATGTCATGTCCATTCAAGGGCAATCAGTGTGTTCAGGAATTTTTTGCTTCGCCTGCATTTACATATATATATGGGAAATTTAAAAATTGTACGATTAGTTTTGACAGTGGTTCTCAAGTCCTTTGCATAATCCATGCCATCATTTTAAGCAGGTTGGTACAGTAGGCAGACGAACTAGTTCAAAACTTTGAGCAGAATAGTAGGAACGAGTAGCGAATCCTTTTATCTTTTTGTTTTTTCAGCTGACTTATAGATAGTTTAATGCAACTGGAAAAATCATACCTAATGTCTTCCGTGTTTGTATAGTTTGGAAACTGAAGTATAGGAATTTAAAAATGCAGTGTTGGCTGTGATTTATGGAGCAAACTGGTTGATACTGGTTGTAAGTTTCTGCTAGCTGGGTAAGTGGGTAGTAGTGTTTAGGAGCAGATTTGTTTCGCAGACTGCTATTAGCATTTTCAATTAAACTTACTCACGCACGATGATCTGTTAGATTTGTTTGAAAATAAAAATAAGACTTCGGATGATGTGGTTGTTCAGTTACAGTGATCATTATCATTTTATTACGGTGCTCATTGGCTCATGTTACACTTTATGCTTGCGGATGCTATGTGTATCGAGTTGAAATTGAAAGTAGCGTTAATTGCATTGTAATCTCGAGTTCTTGGGCCTCCTACTTCTGGGTTGGCACCGGAGTTATCACTGAAACGGCGCTATGTTTGAAAGCATCTCGTCTTCAGCAGGAACATTACCAGTAATTATATTAAGATTAAACGCGAAAAATTACAGACATGCCGACACGCTTTGGTATAAATTATAGCAAGACTTTTTTTGGGGTTGGGACTGTAGTACTATTTCTTGTCTGTTTTTCATGTGGTTGTGAATTACATTAAATGTGTATTACCTAACTTATAACTTCAATAAGCTGGAGAAGGGTACTGGAGCTGCTCTATTTCATAGTTACCATTTATTTACTGGTATTTTAATGTGTCACTGTGACTAACCAGGAACTTAAATTGTGTTGTAGTCTATGTTCGCATAACATTTTACAGAGTTTGGAAGTCACAGTAAAAATTATACATTATAAAGAACACGGAACAAAACGGACCAGCTGGTGTCGGAGTGTCTGCGCCATTACTGTTTAAAAGCTTCGGTCGATCTGACGAGACGTTATGTAGGTACTTTGCTATCGGACTGTTGTATGCTACCTTGTGCATACGTTAGTGTTTGACTAGTGTAAATAATCTACGAAAAGTAATGATCTGAA
>JAAXYX010003654.1:0-13866 GCA_036851915.1 Ptenothrix huangshanensis | reverse complement strand
TTGGGTATTGCAGCACACTTTACAATTCATTAGGTATAATTAATTATTCCCCGATGTAGGTTATATGCCTCGACTTTGTAAGAACCCAGCTGGTTGGTCGTAAGTAGCAGAAAATTAACTCTTTATTAAAAATGGGTAGCTCTTGAAATGAAATGCACTTTCAGTTGGTAGTTATTTTGCACGCAATTTTTTTTTCACTTGATTTTACAGTGGAAATCGAATAAATTATAATTTTTGCTAGTCCAAATGTCGTAATATTCAATTCAATGGGTTCATATCATCAAACATCTATAATTGTAAACCATGCGATTTACATGAAAATCGCACTAAGGAGTATTGGTTATATGCGAGACAAACGTCCTTGCCCCGACAGGTCCCATGTATTCGATTTCTACTTTACTATCAGTAGAATAATTATCATTAGCAGTTTAGTTTGAGCCTGGTCGGTAGTGGTAGTAAATTGCGAGTTAAAACAAAGTCATTTAATAACTGACAACGAAGAATGAGACTAATATTAGTGAAGAATAAGGGGAAGCAGAAAACTCAAATTGGAACAAGAGTTGATTAATTGCAAAAGATATGGTTAATTTCATATGAGATTCACAGTTACTTTTATTTATTTATTTGTGTGTCAAAAGCGTATATTTAAAATCAACACCGAATTTTGAAACGTGCAAAAGTACACAAAGAGGTATAGAAAGATGCAATTACACAATCTGGATTTTTTCCGTGAATTTTTTTGTATATTGTATTTTGGATATAGTGTATACTTCGGAAATTAAATCGAGTGACTAGGTTTTAATTAAAGTTGTACTTGTATATTTATACATTTTGATTTCCACTTGAACAAAATTAGTTTGATTTCTAGAAACGAAGTAGGGCGTATGCGGGTTTAGAATTTGTTAGTAATACGGATTCTACAATTTAAAACGGTACTCTAGTCATGTTTTGTCGACAAATTGGTAAATATAGTGTAGTGTGTAGAACAATTAGTTTTAGGATTATTATTTCTCTAAGGCTTTAATTATTTTTGCTTCATAATAAAATATAATAATCAGTAAGCATAACTGGAATGCGCTTATACAGTTTAGATCTAGACCTACCTACTTAATACCTATAGACTTTAGTATTATACCCCGATAAAATAATTTGCTTGATTAATTTTGTTGATTTTGTAGATCGTCCAGTATGAGTAAATCGTCACTGTAGATTTGTCCAGTCCAGTCCTTTCGCTGTACGAGACTATCTGTCTATTTTGCTAGAAACATTGATTGCTGTGACTATTGCTCTGCTCTTTCCTAACCTTAACAACGACTACGATTGCGATTACGATAGTGATAAATAGAATGTTAGCGATGATGAATGAAACGACTCCATCGTGACCACATGGATACAAATTACAAATATAATTACCTACACTAGATATAACACAAACCACAAATGAATGAACAAAGGAATGTCATACATAGTGCTACTGAAATCGGATCAATCTCATCTTTGGTTTATCTATTCATATTGGTATCGACATCAACGGTGTTTTTGGTCACGGCCACAGATTGATTTTTATTTGGTTCAGTCTGGTTGATTTTCTGTGGTTGGGTTTTCTTCGGATGTTCAGATACGTCCGAACAGAATAGAATATCTTTTGCAGCAATTAAGGCACTAAGAAGTTAAGAAATCAGAAGAATACTCAAGTACCCTCGATTATCATCTGCCGAAGCGAATCCAGTAAATTCCAACCAAGATTGAAATAAGAAATTATAATAAGATTATTTAGGATAAACAAATTATTCCACGGTGTCAAGACACAACAGAAATAAGTCAAACTTAAATGTATGGAATGAGGTTAATCATACGGGAGTAGACAAGCCAATATATGAAAAGCGTGATTCAGAGTGCAGTTACAATTGAATTAAATTAACTATTCTGATCCTGATTTGGATCAAGTGGCTAGCAAGTGGAAGCCAATGCGTGAATGTGTGGACTACATACTTGACGATAGTGTAGAGAATATTATAAATTGAATTATTTACTAGTTGATCCTAAAAAAGGGGCAGGAGCCTGCGGTACTAAAATGATCTGTGTATTTTCCATAAGGAATCATGTTGAAAAATTATATAATAAAGGCCGTGTCTACAGTTAAATAGAAAAAAATTAAAGCTTATCCACCTCAATTAAGGTTTGAGACCAAGACAATCGCTTCGAAATACAAATTTGGATGATAATGATTATGTCGGTGACGGGGACATTGGCGAAACAGGGGATTGTGGAAATCTAAACAAAGAAAAAATGAATAATTACTACACCACAAGCATGCTCTCCTTCTGCTTGTTCCTTTTTTGGTTTTCCTTCGTTCCATAATGATTACTTGTAATTAATGGATTACTCTTATATCTTGGAGTTTTTAGTTTTAATGGTTACATTAATAGATAGTCTATTGTTTTGATGACAATTTAATTATCATATAGTTGTAAGTTTATCGTTGATTAGTTCAATTCTTGTTCAAGCCAATCCACAGGGAATGTCATTCAATTTTACGTGTTGTTTGAATTTTAATAAATTATGTTCTTCGTTTAGTATATTACTTAATTATAAGTTGTGATTAACTGTCCATAATTGCGATCTACACTTTCTAGTTTCTAGTTATAACTATACTATCGACACTATCGAGTGTAGGCAACTATCACATACTTACCTACATAATATAGACATAATATAGATTAGTTCTATAGAACGTAATCACTAATCAGAAAGTAGGACGCATAGGAAAACATGTATTCCAGTTAACGTTAGCGCAGTGAATATATTCTAGGTGAAGGTGAAGTGGTTTGCCATTTGCTAGTTCAGTTCAATAGATCTTTGTTGTGTTCACAAGCAAAGCAAATTAAAACACACCCATCCATGCTTACAAACAAACCTAATGCCTAATACCTATTAACTCTCAAGTGCTGGTAGCTTTAAGAGCTTTCCCTGCAATGTCTTACCAACATGTTTGTTCCTCTGTCACATCTTTCTTGCTTGTTCTTTTGCGAAGGAAAGCTAAGCAAATTTCTGTAAGATATATGTAATTGTACATAGGTCGTAATAATTGTAATTAATTATATTTCTAAAGTCACATTCTTGTAATTGCTCTTTGAATTCTATGTCATTATTACTTTATATTTCTGTCAGCAAGTCGGGTGTCACATTTTTATCCGTTTCTACTTGTGCTGTTTGAAAAAGTCCCTAGTCCTGATGTGCAATGATGTTTTTATGGTTAATACACTTATGATTGATTTGTTCAGTTTGCCTTTGTCCAAGCTAGCATGCCAAAAAATAGAATTCTTTAATCAATCGATTGTATTAATTAGGTAGTTGAATATAAATTCGTAAAGTAATCGCAAAAATGTTTTGTTTTTGTTAACACATATGGTATTATATATCGATTGTGGTTGTAGTAATTGGTTATGGTTAAATGTTGATTTAGTATTTGTTTCTGTTTTGTAATGACATTCAAAATCCAATCTAATCCGATGAAATGAAATGTCAGTCAGAAATGTGCAATAAATAAAAACCGATACATCGTTATTACATTACTGAGTGAGATAAAAAGGGTAGCGTAGTTTTTACTGGAATAGTTCAACTAAGTCTAATGAATTAACTATAATGTTCAACTCAACTAACTCTGACTTTTGAATCTGACTTTGATATAGGTACTTTAGGTTCCGATTGACTCTGTACGATAATTCATTATTAATAATTGACCGTTTGTTGTTAATGTTGATTGCAGGAGACAAAGCACCGTCGTTCTTAATTCGCGACTCTAGGTTCGTATCGCCATTCGTTATCCTCACCTCATCCTAATCGTTATGGAGTGTGTGTGACTGTGACTGTACTGTGACAAGTGACCTTTGACTTTGACTCAAATCTGTCAACGTCATTACAAATGATTTCTTATTTATTTCATGGGCATATGGGTGATTAGTTGAATCAAAATCATAATCAAACTACATAATTCTGTTGAACCAGGTCCAGACTTTCACTAGAAATATTGGAACTAAAAGCTTCTTTAATAACAGTTTACGCAAGGTTAATTTATAATAATTACAGGTACGAATATCTATATATATATATATAAAAGTAAGTAGGTAACCCACATATGTATAAAAAATCACGTGAATCCCGTAAACGATTGTGGTTGTACTAGCATAATTAAAGCGACATTGAAAACACAAAATGGAAGTTAATTACGGTTGCATCCATTCTATGCGACTATACCTACACATTCTTATAACTCCATCCATGACTCCAGCAATTACGTATGTATATAAATGGGATGAGCACCAATATCACTAACACCGTAAAGATAACTAAAATACTTGATAAAGCACCTCGTACCAAAAGACATATTTGTGCTCAACGAAATACTTATGATTTAATTAATATTCATGTTGATTCCCAACCGAAATTTACAGACCTAATAAATATACACTTTATGTTTCCCATCACTGCCATATTCTAAAACTTATTATAGCTCATGAATTGCTAGCAATAATCGCCAAAACAATCAAATAAAGACAAATCGAAAAATCAGCAAAGCGCATGCAGGCAACGACCAACGACTAATTGGATCATCTCTGCCTCCCACAAGGATGCACCTACAGGAATTGGTGCAAGCTCAACTGAGTTGTCTCAAATAGCAACCACAACAAAACTGTAGTATATTAAACTCTAGGAATAGTAAGTTTAATAGCTCGAAGCAGGGATTTGAAATTAAAATACTGAGATTAAACTAATTATGTAACGATACCAACGACATACCATTCTATGTATTATACGTACTTTAATTCAAACTGAATTACCTATTCAAAATAATTAATTAACATTACACCTTGCAAGTGTCATTCTTGCGAATAAAGTTAACTTTAAACAACGAATGGAAGGTAATAAAATTACAGACTACAGACTTCAGCAAAAGAGTGTAGACTTGAAGCGACTTTGAAATTTTGAAAAGATACATATCGGGGCAACTAAGCAAGTTAATTAGTATCTAATTCATTAATAATTAGTATCTAAATAATAATAATTAGAGTTTCTAAGTTATGAAGGCTTGCTGTTTTAATTTCCTATGCGTATAGACTTGATATTAACTATTTTCAACTTTGGCATCTCATGTAGTTTATCCAGGCATCTCTGAGAAATCTGGAGAAAGAAAATAATGTACCTAGTAAAATCAAATCAAGAAGATGTCTAAAATAAATTAGCTTGTGCACTTTAGGTATACAAAATTGACTTACTCGACTACTGCTAACATGAAGTTCTTCCAGATTTGTAAGATGAAAAAGGACGAAATACCCAAAAATGTCAGAAATTTCGTGATACGGCTCATTCTGCGTATTTGAAGTACTATTAGACTTCACCTCAACGCTTAGTCTTTTCAGGTCTAGAAGTGAAATAATGAACTACATTATGCATGGACCAGTGATTGCTAATTTTTACAGAAAATAATCAATAACAAAGTTGGTTACTTCGTAGTTTTGCAAGTCCATCGACAGGAGCCTGTCCCTCTAGAACAGGTTGAATGACAGGTAGCAAATCGGTCTGAGGCAAATTCAACAAAATATCCCTAACCGTCGCCCGACTAAAGCCAGTAAAACCAGAGTCAGGCAGTGAGCATTTCTTATCCAGGTGAATCTCTAACTCCTCCAAACTCGTCCAGAAAGTCCAAAACGTTTGCATGGTGCGCATATCACTTATATCAATTGACATACTAGTCACAGAAGGGAACAGTAAGTAGAGCTTCCATAAATTAATTTGATTTTCCGTGCTATGATTTTCATCGACATAGAAGATTTTATTGACAGTTGCACACCGATTCCCTGGATGAATATTTCTGGGGTCGGGCAAAGGTATCGTCCAGTTGTGGTAGGATCTATATGCCCTGACGATAATGGTTTGGAGTTGGGGCAGTTGTCGGGAGTAGTGGATGCCCCCCCATTCCAAGGAATGCGTCCAGAAATCCAATCTGACAAGGTTAGGCATGTGAAATGGGAACGTGAAATTGAGAAATACCGACCGACATGCTGATGGTCTGCCGATGAGAAGATATCTTAAAGAGGCTGCCTGATACGAGAGAAGTTCAAAGACTGTGGCATGCGTTGCTTCCTGAGCCAAACTCTCCAGTGTCAATTTTTCCAGTTTCATTCCATTCGCAGAAAAGTAGTTAAGAAATCTTAGATTGGATTCGTGAAGTTGTGCGATCTTGAGGCATTTTAGCTGGGTAAACTGAGAACCTAATGAATGTAAAATTATGTCGATGAGCTCGAAGCACGAATTCGTTTCACGAATCAGAAGGCTTTCGATCCTAGGAGTTGTGGAAAATATACTGTGGAAAAATATTGCACTGTAGCTGGGGGAAGTGAGAAAAAACTTGATTTTTCGAAGTTTGGGTAAAATGAATCTGTTGCTTCCATTACTAGATGCTGCGGTATTTGAAGGAAAAAGTCTATCTGTTGAAAAACAAAACAACCAAAATATATGTACAACATTTAGTTTAAAGCTACGAATTTAATGTTATCACATCACTTTAAAATAAGTAATTAGTAATCCCTACCATTACAAGCGGATATTTCAACAGGTAAAGTCCCGATACACAAAGTTTCTAAATTTGTCACCGAGCACAGTAGGTCTTGAAAATTTTTAAGTGTAATATTGAATTCATTATTATTTATTAGCGTCAGACTTGTGAGTCGAAGCCCGTAGTTTTCAAAAACATTTGTGGGGTAGAAGCGCTTTAGGGAAACTCCATTGAGCACAATCTTTGTCCAGATAAAAACGCCCTCCCCGGCTCCAAAGGTGTTAAGGAAGTCATTCCAATTTTCTCCAGTCAGATTTAGGATCTTGTTCTCCTGCAACATTCGACTTTGGAAATGGGGTGAGGCTAGACTTTGCCATTGGCGACAAACCAACCGAGCGGTGGCCAACGAGTCCGTTGACATCTTTTTGAACATGGTCGACAGCACCTAGGATTTGTACACAAATACACAAACAAACAATAACCTACAGACGAACGAATTATTAGTGCAATTCCTAAATCAGTACAAAATGTATTTATTTATTCTACTTGAACTGTCATGAACTCAATCAGCTGCATTGAGAGCTGTCTGAAAATATTTCCCATGTGAAATTCATACAAATATGTTATGTCAATAATAAATCATGCAAATCATGCATGTCAAAACCTGACATCCAACATCGCATTGTAATAGCACTGACACCGACTGTTAACATCGTTTGTTACGTGTATAGTCAATAGTAGGTAAATGCAAGGTACGGCAAAAAGAAACAAAAAATTGCAAGACCAGAATCATGAATCAACTGTGTTAAAACTTGGAACATTAACTTACCACATCGACCATAAATGGGTTTTGTGCTGTCGTTGTAGTAGAACTCATGATTTACAAATATTGAATATGATCTCAATTGGCAGTTGACTCACACACAAGTTATACCATGCAAGTCTCCGCTTCAGCTGAAAACTTGAGTGATGATCGACAAGGCAGTTAACAATAACGGCGAATGGCAAAAATAGATACGGGATTAATAATTGATAGACACATCGATTGTCGATAGATTTATGGATTATTCAATTATTCATGAGTCATGATTCATGACTGCCATAGGATTGATGGGATTTCGAACATTTGCCACAAACTGACATGAAAGGGGTTCATTGGAGAGGCACCAGCGAGGGAATCAGGGGTCGTGCTCAAATGACTTCGAAACGTCTAGTGAAATCTTATCAACAACACGAAGGCACACGCACACAGGTGTTTCGTAATTATTAGCTAGGCTTTGTGCTCGTTGCATTCAAAGATTTCCCCTTGAGGATTTTTTTTGACGTGTTTGAAGGACGACCCGGTGTCACTTGTTTTGATAGAAAAGGGAACAGCGGCGCAGAAGAAAGGCGGCAGACTTTTTGTGCACGTTCAAAAGATTCAAAGAGCAGCAGCAAAACTTGCGAAACACTTCCACACGTATTGAGCACTGAGCACCGGTGAGCCTGATTTCCTTTTAGGTATGTAATTATAATTATAAAATGTCAACTTCAAATTCATATATACGCTGTTTAATCAAAATCAAGTTCTAAGACTTTTGTTTCAAATGATATTGACGTTTAAAAATCGCAAATAATAAATAAAAAATTACAAGGCATTTAGTTTCAAAAGTTCTATTGCAGTCAAAGTCAAAAGTGTAAAAACAAGTTGAGTGTGTTGGTTGTTTGATTATTTGTTGGTTGAGGATCCATAAAATATCTAATAAAAATCGTATAGCATTTAAAAAAACTAGGAAAAGAAACAATCCACATTCGATCATGAAGTATTTAGCAGCCTAAAGGCTGAAATGATATCTGGGTGTACAATACAAGAGACAAAGTCTGGAATCCGTTCGTCTGCTAAGAATTACTTTGTCGTAATTCGGACGGCAGGCCTTTTGGAGTTTGGAGTTACGATAAAATGACTCTTAGCAGACGCGCTGCTGACTGGATTCAGGATTGGGGATTCTACCCGAAAAGTAGTATGTCATATGTTAGTATGTATGTGCATTATTATTATTATTTCAAATGCTGAGTGCATGATTTGATTTCCAATTTTTACAGACAACACCAGCACACAGATACTTCACAATGTGGGTTTTCGGACTACGGGAGACAGTAATGATAATGATGTAGAATGTAGAAGTACCGATGTTGTTATGATAGGTGTGCATCCGATAACAAGTGTTTGAACTTACACGACAATTATGGCCTTTAACATTTAACAACACATCCTTTGAACATTCGAACGAATCAGTAAGAATATATGGCCAAGAAGAAGATAAAAGCTAGGCCCACTCGTGCTCGAAGATCGCCTGTGACTTGACGACCAGTTTTGACTTCATGGCCAGCAATACTGTTCGGAAAGCCTTTGAGCTAGTGGCGTCCAAGCAGGAACTTGTGGTTCTTTATGAATAGTTCGTCTCAGGAAGGGCATGCACGGCACTGCTATTTCTGACTGCGATTCGATGTGAATTATGAATTAGCCGGTTACAAGTCTAGAAGCCATCGACCCCAGGATTGGATTCCGGATTCCCTTCATCCTCATTGCTCCAGCATTATCTCGAAGTCCGTAGTACTATTTTGAATGTATGTCGACGTGAGCTAATTAAACAAACCCAAATAATTACAGGTAGTAAGGATAATCGTGAACATGTTGATGAGGAGCAAGAACAAGGAGAAAGTATGAGTTGGTTAGATACACTCTCCAAAATGAGCCCATCTCTTACTCATATAATCCACGAAAAAGTTAATCCTGAATTGTAAATCTCTTACTCCTTAATATCGTATCTGTTACTTACCTGCTACTCATCTGCTACTCATCTGTTACTCATCTTAGACGTGAGTTTTGCATACTCATCTCGAGATGATTTTAAAGGCATCTCTTACTTATCTGTTACTTTAACTCATCTCTTACTCATCTTATCAATGAAAAAGTTAATCCTGGATTGCGTAGTACTTCGTGGAATAGTGGAAAAGTGGAATTCACCATGAAAGTACTACACAAAGCACACAACATCGGGTTTTCCGCTAGTGATTTAATTCACATTGTCATTTTTACTTCTAGTTATCCATCTAACAAGACCAAGCAGAATCGGCTACAAATATATTGCGTCATCGTCACTTCGTCCCATGCGTCACCCCAAATTCTGTGACCTGTTAGTGGAGTTTGATTAAAAGTATTTTAGAGTTCTCAGAGAATAATAAGTAGAGGATCCAGAGCAGCGTAGGCTTTGGTTGTGGTTGTGGTATGCATAAAATCGATTTGGCCTATGGGGAGTTTCGAGTTGGAGATACAGCTCATTTAAAGGGCAAGATGACCGAAAATTCTTATACAATTGCTTTTGCAGGTTAAATTTTGTTGTCATTTAGCTGTGGGAAGATTTAAAATTTAAGTTCGGCTAGTTGTAGTCATAATTAAATATCATTATTCTAATTTATTTTATGTTAGTTTAAAATAATTTGGATAATAGTTATAATTTTTATCGTTTCATTTTCTTTTTAAATCTCATTAATATTTTTAATTTGTTTTGTGTTTTTGCATTGGATTTTCTACTACATGACGTATGTAAAACAACCTGTTTTACATGTTGTAGTAGTGTATATGTGATGGATAAGGAATGCGTTTTAAAGTCAGTTTCAAAATTAGTGCATAATATTTACATTGATTTTTTTGGTGTAGTCTTGTTTAGTTATTGGATAAAATAAACTGCAGCCCTAATAGGCTTACCCTACAAGACACTTATTCAGAAAATTAGTAAACGAAATCTCGAATGAGTTGCATTTATTAAATAGAATTAACTGTTGGAGGAGTGGAGAAGGTATGACTAGAAACACATTGATCCACACTCTCCAGAAAATCTTGGGGTATAAACTTTGCAGCTGCTAGATTAGCCCTGATGTCATCGATAGAGAAGTAGTCCAACAAGTCATTAGAAGCTGCTTTGAAAAATATTTGCAATTTCTTCGACTTTCCGAGTGATTTAGTACTCGTAGTTCTAGTGACGGTGTTGTCAGTGTCAGTAAATCCAGCGCTGCAGGATTGACTAGTATAAAGTTTTAAAAGGGTTTCCAAGAATTGTTCGAATGCTTTCTTCCCCGTTTCCTTCTCTTTCTCTGCTTTCCTTGAAATTAATCTCCATTTGGAGGTTTCGCCGTCGCCATCCCGTACAAACTGAAAAAGTATTTTGTTTTCGCTTTCACTGCTATCCGATTGGGATTCAAATTGTGTACTTCCTTTTTCATTTTGAGTTCGAAGTTTTTTATAGGTCCACAGGTTTTGCATAGGAAGCATGTGTATGAGCCACCGTTTGAAATCATTGACTAGCTTTCCTGGCCAAAGCCAGACTTGGATTGAATTTTTGGAGAAGTAATTGAGTAGAAAAGAGGAGAGAAAGTAACTGTAATCCCTGAGGGGTTTAAGTTTCACCAGGATCCTTTGGATCAAGTCCGGCTGTTTGAAGTTAAGCTTCTGTTGGTAACTAGAACTGGAGCATACTCGTAGACTCGTCAGGAGTAGGTTGAAAGCGGATTTTTTGTCACTGGCATGGTGAATTGGCTCCTGGGTTCTGGATGAAATGTATTTTTGAAGGAGATTGATTTTCACTGAGTCTACTTTTGGACACTTGACCCTGAGGAAATTGAGAAGGTGGCCGGAGAATAGTTTGATCTCTGCGTGCCGCAGAAAAAGAGTGTTGGGGACCATAAGGGTGTTGAATTTAATATTGATGTCAGAGTGGGCCTTCTTTGTCTGTTCGCTTGTATGCCTCGGTGATGAGGGTGAAGATAAAGACGAAGATTCTTTTACTCTTCCAGTCCTTGCTGGTCTGTCAGACTTCTCGTTTTCATCTGAACTTTTTTGTTGCGACATTCTGTTTTTGGCATACTGAACGAAATAGCTGGATGCTGAAATTATTTTGTTTAACAAAGTGAAAACGAATTTTGTCTTCGGCAAAATATTTTCGATGGGTATAATTTTCTTACGTCTTTTCGAAACCTAAAACCTCATTTAGCTAAAATCGTGTTGCGTTTAATTACCGGTTTTTCTTGGTGGTTGATCCTGGGGTCGATGTCGACGTGGGTTAACGGCTTGAGTGGAAACGACGAAAAAGCAAATGTAAAAAATATAGATGGAAGAAATTATGAAAACTCGAACCCGAGCAAGTTCTCTTGTATTCATTGTATTTACTGCAATGTCGGTTAAAGACAAAGATAAGCTTTGTCATACTTTGGACTTACTATTAGACTATACTGTTGTTTCAACCAGGAACAAAAGTAATAATGATGTTTGTAACGCATGCTAATATTTAGCACGTAATTTTAAATTATGTTTCAAGAAACAATTGAATAATTAATATTCGCAATTTATAATTTGCTCCATCAAGTCCAACGTCTTTCATTCTATTCATGTGAAACACAATGGAGGTTACAATTGTATTTTGTGTTTGTATTTAATGTTTCTTCACAAGTTTGCATCCACGCTGCAACGAAATTTTTCATATTTTTTGAAACTGTTTGTCGTGTAATTGTGCGTATGAAGAAGCACTGATGTATGTGTACACTCTCCGAAGTCAACCCATCTCTTACTCACCTTAAGATGAGTAAGTGATTTACAATCCAGGTCTATATCCTTTTCGTTGATAAGATGAATAAGAGATGAGTAGGAGATGAGTTAAAATGAGTAAAGACGAGTAAGAGATAGGTAAGAGATGTCTTATAAATCATCTCGAGATGAGTTAGAAAATTTTTGGCAGCTCATCTCGAGATGATTTTTTAGACATCGCTTACCTATCTCTTACTCGTCTTTACTCATTTTAACTCATCTCCTACTCATCTCTTACCCATCTTATCAATGAAAAGGATAGACCTGGATTGTCTCTTACTGATCTTATGATGGTTAAGAGATGGGTTGACTTCGGAGAGTGTAGTTATTAATCTTGCCTGGCTCAAGTGGAGAAAACGGTATAATGGCTTGAATGACAATTAATGTCAATACTGTCAGTGTCAGTTTGGCTCGACTTTTGGCTTTGGCTTTGGCAATATTATAGGCATTATTGGCAATTTGGCTATTCGACAATATTCGACATTGACAATTTTTGTTTGCTTATGGATGAAACTGTGGCTTCCTATTCGCAATCCTTGCTTGGCGGGGTTATAAAGTTACCAGAAAGTTTCAAAACAGTGAGTGATCAGTTAGTAAAAATATAAATATAAGCAATAAGCCGACTTTAAAGCTGAACGGATTCAATGGGTTGGTTCTTCTTTTTACGAATGAATCTTTCGAACTCTACACGTTATTGTCTTGGAAAATATATTGCAAGGTTATAATATTTTTGTAGTTAGTTAATTTACTTTTAATTACTATTTATTATGTGCGTTGCTGGTGAAGCTATGACCCGATGAGTTGAATTGTACATTGTACCGAAGATGGAACTGGAAATGTTTACGAAGTTTCCTCTGCTCACCTTCTGGAAAAATAAAACTTACTGGACTGGCTTCGTTAAAGTTGGAGTAAGAATTTCAAATCTAAGTTGGTAGCTATAATTGTGTTAGTCCATATCTATACGTATTTAGGGCAGGCCATGGTTAATTCGTGAACTCAACTTGTAGGCGCCAGTCAATGATTCGTTATTCATGGTTATTCTGTTTTCGCATTTACATACCTATAATAATGAAAATCAGTAGCTAGCGTGTGCAAGCAAGGACCGGACAGGATTAGGCATACAATTTGAAATTCCTTTGTTATCAACTTAAAGTTTACGTGAATTGTATATGGACATGGATGTAATTTTGTAACGGAGCAAATTCTTATGCTACCACCTGCATTTCCAATTATAGTTAATTATTTTATTTTGAATATTTATCTTATAACTCTTAATCTTATACTCTGGAACGGGAATTTGTCTGACCATGACTTAATTTGTAATTATGTCACTCTTATTTGTTTTTACCTAGAATGAATTAATCCGACTGGCTGTGGAAGTACCAAATTATCCGTCCATCAAGGAAGCTACAATTCATGGAGACAAAGACTCGCTCAAATTGATTTCTAGCCTAAGTATTCAGACAGAGATAGAAACGGTATTTTTAATTAATTATACACAGACAATTTTAAAGGAAGAATGAGGAATAAAAACATTAGCGGTATACCCACTGCATTACAGATCTCACAGATTCAGATCCTACAGTCACGCTGGCATGGAGACGTGTGGAAAATTGTAGCGGCACTCGAATTGGGCACTCGCTACAATTCTCCACACGTCTCCATGCCAACGTGACTGTAGGATCTGAAT
>JAAXYX010003653.1:0-13868 GCA_036851915.1 Ptenothrix huangshanensis | reverse complement strand
GTGAGTAGCGCCAAAATTGCTTGCACTCAACTCGTTGAGTGCAAAGAGTAGCACTCTTTCAACTCTTCACTCACTGAGTGTGCCCATCTATGTATTTGATACTACATTTAAAAACATTCGTTTAAATCTTACCGCGTAAATATGCTCGTTCAAAGCAGAAACTCCGAAGTTTTCCCGCGCACCAGACATCGCACACATTTCTAACCACTGACCACCATTCATCTCGCTCCTTTCTTTATTATTTTCATTCTCACTTCCAATTTCCAGTTTCTCTACGCTTTTCAAACTTTTACAAGCCACTCCTTGTCCGCCAAACTAAACAGAAAAAAAAACGCAAACACCGTTTAATAAATCAAAATTAGCGTCAAATATTTAATTACTCTCTTAATATCAGTAATTAATTACTTACAACGTAAATATTATTCTTCCACACTATAGCCCCACAATCACTTCTCGCGTTCTTCAAACACGTTTTGGAATACGGAGGCGCATCTGAGCACCTCACTACCTTTCGAAATAGATTTTGAACTTGAGTGTCTTGCCCTTGCTCTGGACCTTGACCTAGACTCTCTTCCCTCCTAGGAAATCCTCTGTATTCTAAAACCGTCGACATACAAGAGAGACCATTACAACCCAGAAAATTTACACCATCATTTCTTCCGCCGATTAGATAAAGTTTCTTTTCCAGGGAACCGTGAACGAGTGCAAACTTGCTGCGGTCGACCATCGCATGTTCCAAAAGCTTTGCTGTTTCCCTTGTCTATCACAAACAAAACAAGAAATTACACCAGAGTCATAATTATTACAGTAATAATTTAAGCATAATTATTAATGGGAAAATAATTATAAATAAAAAGATGAAAATATAATTTTACAACCCAAGACATTCTCTAACAAACGAAAATATAAAAAAAGAGCAATTTGTACACGTTTAGAAAGTTTTTCGTCAGTAAGATCAGCAAACTTCCTCTAAAAGCCTGTAAAAGCTCGGCAAAATTTTACTATTTTGTAGTAACACTGCCTTACCAATATTAAGCGTATATAATTTTGAATACGTAAACCTACAGATTTTTCATAAAATGAAAGGACGTTATAATTTACCACTATAGCTACTAAATTCAAGTCAATTTTCTAAGCGTGTAAAAACCCGTTGTGATTAGTTATTAATTAGAAGGAATTCACCTCAAAATCATAAGCCATTACTGCATACTCCTTCTTCGTCGTCTCACACACAAAGACCATTAGAGGATTGCTCGGCAAAACGGTCGAAATCGGTTCGGGATCAACAAGTTCCTCCTGAGCGTCGGCTTGGAGATCGGAAAATTCCTGCTTGATTTTAACAAGTTCAGATTTTACTGACAGGGTCATACTTTCCGATAAACTCGGCCCTTGGACCTGAGCTTCAACTTTAACCTGACCTTGACCTGGACCAGTAGATTGACCTTCCGTTTTAATTTCAATCTTTGGCAGGGGCAAAACAGCGGTAATATTACTGCTACTATTTGTAACAGAAGTAGTAGACACGGAACTTGAACGTCCCGCTGAAATAACACTAGACAATTTCATCTTTTTGACAGCAGGAGCGTCGGTACCTGGAAGATGTTTGTCTAAGCTGTTTCGTCTACTAATAACAAGTTTTCTGCGGGAACTCTGAGTTTCCTTTGAAGTACCGGAACCGGAACTTTTCACACTAGCACTTCCTGACACCGCACTTTTGTACTTGACCACATCAAGTTTTTGTAACTCAATTTTCGGATTCATTGCACTCTTCAATGGGATCTCCGGAAGATCCAAGGAATACTGCATTTTCTTAGCTGGTGGCTCCTTACCCATCGTTGAAGTCGGTGCTATTGACATTGTAGGTGGTTTTTTCAACATGTCCTGCCTTTTTGGAGTCGAAGCTGACAATGGAGTCGGGGTTGAGGATTTAATCCCGTGTCGACTGCCCCCCGAACCGGATCGAGATCCAGATTTGAGTAAATTGCTTCCTGCTCGATCCGGTGTAAGCAATGGGCGGTTTTCTTTCTCGTTTCCTTTTTCAGTTTCCTTATCATTCTGCTTTTGTGGTGGGGTGAAATTCAAGCTGGAATTCGAACCCCTGCCTCCTGCCCCACAGGCACTTAAAATGATACACGAACTGTCTGAACAAGAATCTTCGGTCGTAGTAGCTTCCGAAGCACATATAGGCAAAACGTTAGAAATCTCATGGTGCGATTTTTGTTGAGATTTTTCGTTCATGGTTGGAGTATTTGATTTTGAAACGGATGGCGATGAGAGTGGATTTGTTTTATTAGAGAAGCTTCCGTTAGCTATTGCTAATAATCGTGATTGTTGTGGCGTTGGTTTGAGTGGTACTGGCAATGAAAATGGAAAATTGGAATTGGAAGTAGAAGTGGAATTGGCAGGAGAATTTGATCTTAAATGAGTATCAAGAGATGAAATTGTACCATTGATATTCGACCTTGTTTCTGGGGATGACATGAAGGAGGAGGAAGAATTTTGATCGATGGGAGGTAAGAATTTTTGGAATCGCTGGACAGAGTTGTTACTTGAATTTGGGGTATTATTTGTTAGAGGAGGCTTCGGTTTGTTTGCTTCTTTCTCTTTCAATTGCTTCTGTAATTTTTTTATAGCCTTCTTCCGTTTTGATGTTGGATTCCCTGTGGCATTTGAATTTTGGATTGGGTTTGAGTTTTGAGGTTGAGGCTGAGGTTGTGCTGGTCCATTCGACGGATTTGGAGTTCCAGTTTTAGAGCCATCTGTAATTAATACATATTAGCAAATTATGTATGTTGGTTACACTTTTTGAATCGTTTCAAAACACCATAAACAGAAACTAAACTTACCGTTGATAACAAAAAGTTTCTTGGTTTCACCAGATTGAGATTGTTCAATCTTCTTTTGGTGTTTAATGTCAAAGAGTAAAACACCTCCAGCACTTTCCGTTACGAATTTTTCGTTTGAAGGTGCTTTTACAGCTGGATTTTGATCAGGATTCTTTTCCTTTACAGCTGGCTTTAGATCAGGATTGATTTCCTTGTCACTAGTTTTGGACTCCACCTTAATGAGAAGGGAATTATTTTGAATTTGCTGAAAGGTTGCACTGAGTGTTATCATGCATTCCTTCATGATGTCCGCAGGTACTTCGGCCAAATTGATGCACTGCATGAGAGGAAATAAATATCTCTGACGATTGTGAATGTCAGACTGGACCCATTGAAGAATTCTCTTCAGAACTGTCTCCGCCGCAATTATCTTTGTAGTTGGAAAGCATTTGTTTTCAGTATCATTTGTATCTTCAGTTCTGGCAACAGTTTGACAGGTGGAACTGGAACTGAAGTCGGGAACGGAAGGTGAGGTTTTCGATTTAGAATTTTCATCGGCAGAACGCGGAAAATTGATAATTTCTTGTATCTGGTGCAAAATGAGCAATAATAATGTTTTTAAAATGTGGTTTAATAATTGGTAAAAAACATTTAAACAATAATGTACACCTGGTACTTTGTTAAATGTCCCTTTTTGTAAAATTAAAATGACGTTTTTGTTATTGTCAATCAATAATAGTATAGTATATATTGCGTAATTATATTTATAAAAGTCTAACTTCGAAATTAATTAGAAGTTTTACTGGAAACGCAATTTGAAAATCAACTGGGCTTTTAAAAAAACAAACATTTTTCAGAAAAATAGGGCAGTTTCAAAAAGGTGTAAAATACAAATAAATGCTGATTTTAAACATGTCCAAAATACAAATGATTCGGAATTTGAAAAAGGTGCAAAATAAAAATAAAAAGAGATTTCAAAAAGGCGTAAAATAAAAATAAATAGGGATTTTTCAAATAGGTGTAATAATGTTACAAAAGTTAAAAAAGATTTAACAAAATAATTTTAGGATGAAAGAAAATTTCGAAGTCGATTCAAGTTACATCTCAAAAAGATTCAACCGAGAATAAAACGGTTGAAATTGAAAACTGCCCCTTCGGATCAAAAATACTTTCAAAGACTTTTAAAAAAATATCCAACTGCATTGCAATCATGAATAGGTTGTTTTAAAAATCAGCAAAAAAACTCGTCAGACAAAATACTGGCTTTCAAAAATACACGTACATATAATTATTACAATGACCTAGACACTTTAATACAAAAGCATGCAGTATTAGTATTAGTAAAGTTTGTTACTAACCTCCTCAAACTCCAAGGACAGAAAATCCTGCGTTGCCGAAAAGGTTTCGAAATTCTTGTAAATGAACGTAAGAATTGCATTTTGAAACTCACTAGTAAATCCCTTAATTTTTCTCAGCTTTCGAAAATTCTCGTAGGTTAAATTTTCCTTTAGAAACTTTTCGCACTTTAGGATAATCGTTTCTAATTCCAAAAGACTAGCTCCGTGGTAGAAGGAAGGCAGATTACTCTGAGTCAGCTCCGGGAGCTTGCCCGTATACATGTAGCTGCAAATAATATACGAATAATAATAATTAATGCTTTTAACTATAAATAACAAACCTAGGCAACATAAACATAAACAAGGAATCCAAAAATAACTCCAACGACAAAACACATCAACAGATCAAGATCTAAATAAGCAGTGAAATTACAATATAACATACGTACGTAGTCAAGTTAAACGACATTATAATGATATTTGTAGATTGAATTGTAACATATGGGCGTACACAATTAAAGTCTTCAAAACATCCAGCTGGCAGGGGATGAAATACGCAAACTTTTGATTGCTAGTTGAAAACAGTTTTTCAAAATAAGGGGAACTTATACAAAGAATAATTTTGTGGGCTTGAAGTTTCTCGGATGACTCGATCTGACCGTCTGAAGACTGGCATCGCAAGGTCACATCGGTCATTCGTCCCTTCCTGAAAAATATTAACAATCCATCATCATTATCATCATCATACGAATTATTTAATTACTATTTGTTGTATTAGTTTTTTTACTCGTCAGCATTAATTACTTCTTTGTCAACAACCAATAAAGATTGAACTAGAGACTGATTAGGAAATAAATGATTGAAAACAATACCAAAGGACTGGCCAACATCCACAACCATCAACCATCATCATATGTCATAACGCATAGTTACTAGTTACTCGCATTCAATATTATATCAAAAATTAAATCCACACTTGCACATTACGACTGACTGACCTTCTAAAATACTCCATCCGATGCAAGTTGTTGATAAAGTATTCGGGTAAAACATACTTCTCTTCATTGTGACCCTGACTGTGACTGTTCTCCAGTTGACTATTGTTAGCACTCGCGACCTCTAATTCATTTTCCATTGTTCCACATCAATATCCAGGAGAAACTATCAACTAAGATTTATGTGTAATTATATTGACTAGCTTTCAATTTCACTTTTATGGTCATTTGTTGATTTACACGATTACACCAACAATCACTGACCAAAGGCAAGTAGATGGTAGATGGTAAAACAACCAGTAATTGATAATGGTAAGTTACTAACTAAAGTGTAAAATGAGGACCAACTAATAGCTACAGCTACCAACTAGTTACAGGTGACCACAGGCAAAGGGTTATTAGCTTAGCAGTTGACTTTGGCAGTGTTCTCGGTCGCTAACAACTTCTACACGTAATCAATTATCAATATGATAAATTTTATAACGGTAATTAACGTTACTTAAGAGAAACACACAGTTAAAAGTTCAATACTGAATGCTGAATGAAGAATAATGCAGATTAGTTGCACCTTAAACTTTCCAGAATTACTGAACATCTAAATGGCACCAGCCACCAGAATTAGCTTCATAGTCAGTAGAGTCAGCATCAGCATCTGCATGTCAGCAGTCAGCATCAGCCATCAGCATTCAGCATCTAATAAACAAGGAGACAATATTTGAACTTGCCGCTACGCTCTACGCTTTTATCTTCCGGTAGTTCCGGTACACTGTAAAACTTTCTATTAGGTCACAAATTAAAAAAACTGAAAACTGACTATGAGTGCATTTCGTTTTCGTTATAAATATCCATAGTTTTCATCGTTTACGTCAGTTTACGATATTACGATTCACCATACCTATGAAATAAAAGACTTCGCTTACTTAGTATAGTAGTAGGATTCCAATAAAAACAAGCGGTACTGGTCTACGGTGTTCTCTACTCAAAATTTCTTCTCTACCTGACAGCCTAAGGTGTTCTGTACCTACAAACCCTTCTCTACCCCATGGTCTACGATGTTCTCTACCCCAGTAGTTTAATACAGAAAAGTAGGGAAGATTTTTGAGGTAGACACCTTAGACCATAGGGTAGAGAAGGGGTTTGAAATAGAGAACACCTTGACAATGGTAGAGAACACCGTAGACGAGTACCAAACAAGCTTATAATAAGTGATTTGGCATTGTCTGTCACATTTTCCGCTGATTACAGAATTAACAACGACAGAGTACAGTCATGCTATACAGTAATGCATAATTACATAGGTGGAGATGTCAAATAATTACCTACAAAACCTAAGACTAACGACATCGATAATTTTACCCACGATTTATTATAGGCTTGGGTACAAGAAATGTTTCATTGTTTTATTTGAAAACCGCATGCACATGCCAAGTGTCCTAGGGTACCCAAGGTATTGAATGTCATCGTACAGACTACTGCTAGGCAGGTAGTAGAAGCAGTGGTGTGTCTTCGACTGTATTAGGTGGTGGCTCCTACCATGGCCACTTGTCTCCTTCCCATTCGTACCTTGACTTCTCGTCCCCTGACCTCTCGTCCCCTGACTTCTCATCCCCTGGCTCCACTCGTACCCTGACTTCTCGTCCCCTGGCTCCACTCGTACTCTTACTTCTTGTCCCCTTGGCTCTTTTAGTTGTCTTCCATTCGCTATTTAATTATAGTAGTCAGTTTCATAACTGTTTCCCTAATATATCTGACTATTGTAAAAATAAGCCAAAAAAAATTTGACATTGTGTAAATCGTATTAATTGCATTTTGAGGGGTAAAATGCATCATTCTGATATTATAGAGCTGAGAAACGCTTTCAAAACATAATTTATAATATATGTGATATAATATTATATTGAACTGAAAATGGAAATTAACCCCATTAAAAGTGCGTTGATAATAATTGATCCTTCTAGAAATAAAAAATTCAGAAATCAAGATTTTTTTATCAACAATACAGTTATGCCTTAAGTAGAGTCAAGTAAATTGTTAGTAGTTATGCTAGCTAACAAGTTAATATGGTCCAATCAAGTTAATTATGTTACAAAAAAGCTAGCTGTAAAATCTTATATGTTAATTAGATTAAGACATTTTGGTTTCACTGCAAATGAACTCTTAAATATGTATAAAACGTATGTTAGGTCTCAAATCTAATATGCGATCCATACTTGGGGTTACAGTATGACTGTATCTGAGAAAAATAAGTTAATTAGGATTGAGAAAAGATGTCTTGCAATTATAATGAAAACTAGAATCACTTCAGAAAATTATTTTGACATATTCAATAAACTTAATATTAAATCTATTTGATCGAATCTCAAAATTGGGTCTAAAATTGGGTGTCTCGATGTATAAGTCACCGCGTTTCAGACCTATTTTAAGTCCGAGGATTAAAATTTACAATACTACCAGATTAAAAATCACTTTTGGTCTGTCTTGTGTAAGCGTGATCGATATGTCAAATCTGTTATTCCTTCTTTAATTCGAGAATTAAACTCAGTTAATACATATGATGTATTCAAATTAAATATAATATGTGACCAACAAATGACTTAAAAAATGATTTCATAATTTGTTTTTTTAGTATTAACTGTTTTTGTTTTGTAAGCTCTGTTAGATGTTAATCATAGTTTAGAATTTCAACTTTACTTTACTCATTACTTATCGTCTGCTATCTATAAATCTGTCACAGAAAGTTTTTTTCCTTGCTATTGAACCTTCTTTTTCATCTATGTGTCTGTATGTATTTTAGTGTTTGTAGCTTGTGAAAGGATTCTGAATAAAATGAATTTTGGAGCGAATCAAACTCTACTTTTATTAAAGTAATAATATTTTACTTATTTTATAATATCATGATTTCGGGATACTAAGCACAATTAACCTAAAAATAGGTACTTATGAGAAACTCACGATCAGATGTCGTGGTTGAGAAAAGAAAAATTAGAGTAAGAGCTATATACGCTATGTTGAAACTATAGCACATTGGTATTTTTCACTCTTCAACGATATACAAGCATAAAATGATTTTAGGGCACCGGAACCGAATTCTGCCCCACCGTGTTGCAATATTGTACCAAATTAATTCTCCCAATAAAACAACTAATGTGCCATTTAGTATGCAAACAAGCGTTATAAAAACAAGATAAAAGTCCAAGTTCATGAACGACAAAGGTTTAAATCGAACAGCATTATCATTATCAGCATCTCTACCAGCCAACTTGTCAACATTCATTAATTGTACCTGTGGAAACTTTACCTTCTGCCACTTGTCCCATAATAAATAGATACCGGAACTGGCCATCGCTTGAATGCTCTTTGGCACACGATCCTTGTGGTATTTATTAGGAGAGCCTGTGCTGCAGTACACATGCGATTTGCTCAAAAATTCATCCTTTACATTCAAATTATGCGCGAATTTTAAATTCAGATTTTCCGTCATCTCTTCTCGAAAGAAATTCCAGTGGTAATTGAACTCCAGTGAGGTGGTTACCCCCGTTTTAGGTTTCGTCAAATTATTTCTAATTACTTTACTAATTTCATCCCGGCAGAAGAAGTGTAGGTTGGTAAATTCATAATTGGAGACCCACACTCCACTGGATATTTGTACATGTTCCTCCATTTGCTGGTAGAGCTGACATTCTCGAAAATGCCGAAAATAATTATTATTTCTACCTGTAGAAACACATTGCAAGGAATTGCAAAGCCAAAAGTTAGCTGAAGCCGATTGAAATTGCTTAGCGCATTCAAGATTTCTACACCGATGAACTTCAACTGCCTGAAAAAGTGTAAAGTTTTCAATTTCCTTAAGAGATTTCCAATACGTTTGTAGTGACTCAGTGACCAGAAAATCAATATTCAATAGTCCTCGATAGTAGTTTGTCAAAACGAATCCCATCATTATCCATGTTCCGCCTAAAATAGTACCCACTTTGGTTTTCCTGTCGAATTCTCTTTTGTCTTTTCTATCCTGAACAATTTTGTCATCAGATTGCTCCAAGAGAGCTTTGAAAAACCATAAGAATGTGAGAAGGACCGTGTTCAATCTTTTGGATAAATTGTTTGGGTAATTCAACATTCGGTTGTTCGAATGAAATGAAATAATCAACGTCATAGCAATGAATGTAACAAGAAGAAGTAACCAAACTTGCCATCGAAATGGATAAGTAAATGTGTTTAATGAGCTAATATCAGCAGTGACGCTATCAGCTGTGATGAAAACAAAAGTTTCCTTGTAATCCTGCAGATAAATTTTGGAATACTCAGCATATGGATTTTTACAAGCGTCTCCTGCAAAACTTATCCATTTTTCATAATAGGGTTCATATTTGACCCGGAGCAAATTGAGTTTAAAGTTTGCGCCAAAAGTCGCTGTTCCATTCAGCGTTGAGCTGACAAAGGTGGCAAATGCCAATATCATCTCCATCGTTACCTTTCGGTGAAAGGGTGATCCGTGATTTCCCTCTTTTATGTGGCGCTGCAAGACCCTCTTTTCAGCTTCATTGTTTCGTAACACATCGAGAAACCAACGAACATTTTTACCTTCATCAATGATACCTTTGTAGATGGTGACCATTTCATTCATGAAATTCCTCGGAGAACTGCTTTCAAGTGTAAAGTCAACCAAAGTGGTGGATGCATGGCTGCAGTACGAGCAGTACAAAAATCCCTCATTTGTTAAAACATTTTTGTCTAATTGTAAAAAATAAACTGAACCTGTTTTGTAACGATCTAAATATGCATAAACAAATTCCTCTACCGCAAGATGTCGTTTTTTGGGAGGAATGATACCGTTGATGAAGAATATAGTTAAAGAAAAGAAGTTTTTAGCCTGTACTTTGTGATCACCAGGAGTGTTCTTCGAAAGAAACGTTAAATGATGTGTGCCGTGTTTAGCTTGTATTCGTTCGAAGCTGTGAACAAAGTAGGAACGTACTTGGCAATGATTTCCATGACGATACTTGAAAAACTTTTGTTTTCTGTCGAGTCTTGCGTAGTAAAATTTCAAAGGCATTTCTATTTTTGGCACGTTGCTTATTGTGATAGGGTATTGAAATAGGGAATAGAATTGTGACTCTTGTGGAAATTCAATGAAGTGTATTATTGCACATTGCTGAAAACTTGCTAAGAGATCATTAATTACAATAAGGGGATGATTTTCCGAGTTAATTGAAAGCATTTCTTGTTTTGCCTGATTGTAAAAAATAAATTTGGCGATAAGCAGTGTCATATACACCTTATAAGAAACCCAAAAGTTTAATCCTCTCATAATTGAATTAGTTTATGTAGAAAGGTTAATAATTTATGGTTGGTTTGCCAAAAAATTATCGATGTAAGCTTAGGGGGAACTGATTTAAATCAAATATTTATTTTTTAAAGATTTGACGTGTACTTGTCACTTTATTTTGTAGCCATTCACTACTGGATTAAAATTGTAGATTTCGGTCAGGTGAGTTTAAAAAGTCTGTACTCTACATATACGTAGACTAGTTAAGTTAAGGAATGGCATACCGAAGGCTGTACTGTGAAACACGGGCTAGATAAATCAATATAATTAAATAAAATCTTTGTGACAATTTGTTTTCGAGGTTAAGCACCAAACCCTTATCATTTTTAATAGTCTTCGTAAGTTAAGTATTTTATTGATAAGATTTTTAAATAGTGATAAAAAGACATAATTAGTCACAATGAAAAAACTTGATAAATGTACATACTGGATAGTCATTATTATAATTACTGTATAATTAGGTTTAAGTTGAAATTCGAATTCAATACAATTTTGCACTAGTCGATTTGACACATACATAATTAAATATAAAGCGAAACTCAAACTCAATTCAGCTTAGTAGTTCTTTTATTCGCTCGAGAATTTGTGTTCAATTTCATTTGTATCATAATTGCAGTGGATCGCAATAAGCACATTTGAGAGTTTCACAAAAGTGTTATGTACGCTGTAAAATGTAAAGTTATCATGAGTAGTATGTAAATGAGACAATTAAAGTAGTTGCTATGCAAGTGTGTGGTGTAAAACTAGACATAATTTTCCTAGCTCTATGGAAAATTCTAAAGGACGCTCAGTTCCCACTTTTAACAACGATACGAAATTACAATTAGAATTCAAAAAATACTTCTGGACTCGTTTAAGACTCAAGACTAGACTAAACTGCACTTACTTATTCCTGATTCATTGTAACTATATGCTTATAATTATCCAGTGGCGTAAGCAGGATTTTATTACTGGTAGGCCGACTAAAAAACTGCACCTAATTCTGTGTATATTTCAACAAACTACGTGTGTTTTTGTATAAACTAAAACAATAATTGCGACTGTTGTTTTTATAAATTCCAAAAAAGCGTCTCTGTGTTTATATAAATTAAAAAAACTGCCTGAATTTTTGAATAAATTTTAAAAAACGCGTCTGTTTTTGTGTAAATATCAAAAAATTACATCTGCTTACCTACCTCTAGTTACGCCACTGTACTGTAATCCTCATTTGAACAAGAGCACGAGACCCTCATATTTATTTAAGGAAGCTATTGCTAGTTATTAATTAGTCTTATTTTTGTTGATTTCTCCTCCGTTTTTTTATTTAAAAAATGCCCAAAATGGAAAAAACTTGCACGAGGCAATATTATTACAGACTTATATACAGTATAAGAAATTTAAATATCCAAAAACATTAAATTTATCCTGTATAATTCTGTCTGATGTCACAAGAAATAAAATAACGGTTCAGTTTAGCTTCGTCTTTGTTCTTCAGTCTTCGATTCTCTTTTGTATCAGATCAGAATCAGATGAAGATCATGTTTAGCTGTAGGTACAGTTAAACTGTACATAAAAAATAAAAAAGACAGTCTTTGCAAGTGTTAAGTTAACAAGCCCCGAAATACATAATCGTCTCATATTTTCCCAGGCCACACCACATTTCACCACACAGATGATCAGCTCACATCGCATCGCATTGCATTGCATCGACCAGACCAGATCACAGCCAGAACCAGGACCAGGACCAGACAAAACATGCTAAAAAAATAAGCCCAGGATCTCCTTTCACGTCCAAGACTAACGATAAGCTAAAACTAAGACCAAGCCCAACGCCAACGCCAACGCCAGCACATTTCAAACCAAAAGCAAACCACAATTCCAAATTACATAATCACAAAATCCTATAACTGCTTCCTCCACATAATTCCCCAAAGGACTTGTTGCACGTAACGTAACGTAGACATGACAACGAAATACTCAGATCATTACTCGAGTACATACATAACATACTAGTTATGTATTTTTTACTTTTCTTTTACACAGAGACTCGTCCTCCTCCGCATCTTTACTTATTTTACCGCAACCCACAAGGAAAACCCAACTGAAGCCGAACAAGTCAAACCCAAGAAAGAAGAAAAGAAGAAAAAAGAAAACAACAAGAGAGTAAGCAGATCACTGTAATAAAACAAATACGAGGATCAGGACCAGGATCAAGAAGAAGAAGAAGAAGTTGAAGCAGAAGCATGAAGCAACTTTACATTCACACACATGACTACCGCTACCGCCATGCCCGTAAAAATGAAATGAAACAAGTAACGAGTGGATAAAAAAATACCCGCACTTTTTCCATACATAATCAGCAACACAGGACTCCAATTACACATTTACTTTACGCGTAAATAAAACAACGGATTTACTCACCGCAGTTTATCTGGCTCTATCTGCAATTTGTAATTTTGGTGAGGGAAGGGATGAAAACAAAGGGATTTGGGATTTGGGTTTGGGATTGGGATTGGGAATTGAAATTTTACCGATGCGCAAAAGTGTTTAAAAACTTACGGGCGAATAAATCCTTGATTTCCCATTGGCACACTATTAATTTAATTGCAATGACAAGAAGCGGCAACAACGGTATGAACAGCTACAACTGCATTATACACGCTTAGAAAAAAGTTCGGAATCCTTGTAAAAATGAATTCCATGGTAGTGTGGCAAGTAAGGCGACCGAAAAGCAGGAAAATCATGAGAATTACATTGAAACGTACGACCTCGGTCGCGAATGTTTTTGTTACCCTGCAGAAGAAATTTCTTTCTAAAAGTTTTTGCCTAGCAGGCGGGTACATACAAAATGACAAAAAAAGTGTAAAAAACCAAGAAAGCAAACTGTGGTTTTCAAAAAATACATATGAATTAAAAACGACGATAAATGTTTAAAAAAGGCATAGAAAGTCAAAAATGCGGTTTCAAAAAGGCATAAAAAACAAAATGCAATTTCAAAAAGGCATAAAAAGCAAAAATGCGGTTTCAAAAAAAGCATAAAAAGCAAAAATGCAGTTTCAAAAAAAGCATAAAAAGCCAAAATGCGGTTTCAAAAAAAGCATAAAAAGCAAAATGCGGCATCAAAAAAGCATAAAAAGCACAATGCGGCATCAAAAAAGCAAAAGTAGAAAAATGCGGTTTCAAAAAGGCATAAAAAGTAAAATACGGTTTCTAAAAAGCATAAAAAGCCAAATGCGGCATCAAAAAATGCAAACAAAGCAAAATACGGTTTCAAAAAAACATAAAAAGCAAAATGCGGCATCAAAAAAAGCAAAAAAAGCAAAATGCGGCATCAAAAAAAGCAAAAAAAGCAAAATGCGGCATCAAAAAAGCAATAAAAGCAAAATGCGGTTTCAAAAACCATAAA
>JAAXYX010003652.1:0-13869 GCA_036851915.1 Ptenothrix huangshanensis | reverse complement strand
TATAATAATGTGCCATATTGAAATAATTATGGGATAATTAACATTTGCATCCATTAATTTAAAAAGGTTAGGTTAAGGAATAGATACGACAATAAGAGTTGATTTTTTTGTATTTTGCCATTATTGTAAATGTGGAAAGAACAAAACAAATAATTGCAAATACCCACATGTATTTGCTCCACAAGCAATGTGATTTATTCTAATTCTACGTCCTCACAATTGCATAAATGCAAAAGTGCATCGTAAATGATTAATTTATGGACAGCAGCTGTAATTTAGTTTGCTCATTTTTCCATTCTATTGTGCGAATTTTTAATAAACCCTTAAATAATAATAGTTTGTAATTGGAGTGTAAGAGCTCGTAATTGTAGTCTAACAGCTTTCATATGAAGTGCAGTAGCTTTTTAGAGGAATGGAGTAGTTCATTAACGGACTATAAAAAGCCGTATAATATAATTATCATTTCTCATAAACGGATACAAAGACTGCAATAAGAGCAACATCCTTCCTTACTTCAAATTTTAACCTTGACAGTTTACAAGTGGGTGAACATTCTTGTGTCTTGTGTGCACGTAGGTCATTATAAGTTGCAGTTGTTCCAAGTGTTTCTCGAACAATGCATCCATCAATCAGTCATCATTATTTCATCCTATTTTTCTCAAGCGTCTCAAGCGCTTTGGTCCTTTAAACTCGTCTAGTAAGAATTAAAAATAACATTTCTTTTGCATCCACTCCTGCATAATTTGTTTCTTGTCAACAATGCAATGACAAGTCTGAATTGCTTTCGTATACCATTTGAATTTAAACATAGACATACATATCAATTTCCTTTTGAAATAGTCAAGATTTTCTCCCAACATTTTCAGTATTTTTGGAATAACTCGGTCGAATAACTCAACATCAATTTTACCAACAAAAGCAGTAGAAGTATTTAAATTTTCAAAAGAATTAACTTTAAAAATGCTATTTCTTTTTTTCATTTTATTTTGGTCTTTTCTGACCAACGCCGCTTTAATAACCGGCAATCCTTTGATTACTAACCCCACACAAAAACTTGTCTCGGAATACATTCTGTCAACAATTCTGCCTCCGCTGGCAGAATGCAACTTTGTCATTTTGGCAAACCTCACCAAAAATGGTTTTGCAGGAGCTGCTAACGAGCAAGTCATAACTTACATTTCACATGTGATTCAGTCCCCGTATCAAAATTTTGGAAATGTGAACAAACGCTGGAGTAAAATTCGGCGCACCAGAAAAACTAACATATGCTCAGTTTTCATAGCAATCCCATCTCCGTCACAATTGCCTGTTATCAATGAGCCCTTCTACCCAACTCTAATTTCAAAATCTATCAATTACCTTATAGACATTTTTATCCTTATTGCACATTATACCATAATTAAATTTAATGTATTTATACCGTACTATTGCAGGTTTCCAAGAAACTTTCTTTTGATTCGTTCTCATTTTGACATTGTTTACCAAGTAAGCACTTTGTGTGAAAAAAAGAGACTATATTGCCTCCAAAATTATGTGCTCCCAGACCCACATAATTTTGAGAACGCCCTAGCATTTTCTGATATATTGAAAAAATTCAAAGTCGATAGCAAACAATTTAAAGGTTTAGAAATCGAATTCGGAGATCGCGCTATACAAGGGCCTTTAACCTCAGACATAATTCAAGAAGCGGAGAAAATGAAAAAGCAGTGGACAGAATTTAAACCAGGAAACCTAGCCTATGTTTGGTACACAATTTTGTCCCTGCATTTCAACTTTACATTCGTGCCTGTGTAGAGAACAAACAGCTCTAAATCCTTGTACCAGTCGGTATTTCATCCCCAAATTACCTCTCGCACTTAAGCTCGTAAATCCGGAAGACGAGCTAAGATTTCCTGGTTTTATTGAAAACTCATATACATTCTACACACTAACCAGTTCCCGCACTGATCTTGAAGACTCAATTTGGTTTCAAGATTTCATTATTCCGTTCAATGGAATTGTTTGGCTTGTACTAGCAGCTGCTATTTGTTTCGTAGCTCTAATTTTACATCATTCATTCATCGCCACCGCCACAAAAGAGAAAAGGCAACCCGCTCTAGCGCTTCTTCTCGCAGTGGCGCCATTTATTTATCCAGTCATTGATTTTAGCAAATTGGTTCCGTTTAAAAGGCGGGTCTGGTACTCTCTATGGCTCTTGCTTTCATTCTTTCTATTATCCTTTTACTTCGGAATGCTTCAAAGCTCCAAAAGTGCTCCCAAGTATCTCAACTCGAAAAAGAAATTTGATGACCTTGTCAAGGAGAACTATTCATTTTTTATTGATGAGCTAATTCTGCGAGATTTAACAGCAAGGTTTAATTCATCCAAATCGGTTTGGCACGACCCGTCAGTCATAAGAAAGCATGAGGATTTTCTATCCGCCCTAAAAGTCAATAGGAAGGGAATTGCGACTCAAATTCATGAGATGTATAATCGGGATAAACAAGGAGTAGCATTAGCAGTGAAGAATAATAATTTTGAGATAATAGAAATTTTTCAACAATTGTTTCATAGAAATTATTTCGTCTCGGACGACGATTTCTTTCAGATGCAGGTGAGCACTTGTGTCATCGCGTCAAATGACGATGTTATTCTGGATGGTCTTAATTACCTTGTGAGCACGGGGATTTATGAGTACTTGATTTACTATGCAGAAAATCACTTCAATAAAAAACAATACTGGGAAAAACACCTAGCAAAATATTTTGCCGAAGAAAACGAATATAAAAGGTATATGAAATCAATCGGGAAGGAGTTAGTTAGTCTGGGCTTTGATGATCGTTTGCTTTGGGGCGCATTCTTCGGGTACCTTTTTGCGATTTTTATTTCCTCTTTAATCTTTTTTGTAGAAATGATTGCATTCCTGTATGCACAGCTGATTATATGGATTTATTTACTGTAATTACTTACTAATTACTTATTACGCTTCTTAGTGCGTTTTAAACAAAATTTATCTGAATGACTTTGGCGTCCATTTTAATGTTTGCAAATTAATTTGCTTGGTTTAGTTAAAACAATTTAAAATTTAGAAATAGTAACAATTTGCTTAATAAGAATGCCCGATCTGGACTGTAAAATAATAATCAATAAACAACATTTTTGATTGGTATGCTGTATTTAAGTTGGAGTTCATTTTTGCATTTTATTGAGCGCATTTATTCCATAATTTTAATTATGTCTTGCATAATTATAAAAAGTTCTCTATCCAAATCCCAACCGACGGTTTCCTTTTCTACTTCTTTGTTTTGGCAACACAAAGTTTCTTTCATGTCTTTCTGTACAATTCGTTTCTTTGTGCATCTGTCTCTGGATGTTGCTTGCTTCTACACACACGAATTTCTTCTGCTTTTAAGATTCTCCCTCCTTCTCTCGCCTACCGTTAGATTTGGTCTTTTAAGCTTCTAGGTTTTCTTCTGTAGCGTCGGCAGAATTATTTTTCGTAGGCCAGCCGAAAAAACCGAACATTTTCTAGTGTTTTAAAAAGAGCTTGCCTTTTTTGTGTAAAACCTGCGTCTTTTTTGTATATGTAAAAAAACCGTGTTTGTTTTTGTTTAAATCTAAAAAAAACCTGCGTCTGTTTTTGTGTAAATTTTAAAAAACTGCGTCTGTTTTTGTTAAAATGTAAAAAACCTGCGTCTGTTTTTGTGTAAATCTAAAAAAACCTCCGTATGTTTTTGTGTAAATAAAAAACTGCGTCCGTTTTTACTTAAATCTAAAAAATCTTACGCTGTTTTGTATTAATTCAAAAAATCATCTTACCAAGTGCAAAGTTGATAAAAGGTGTGCTTGTTTCGGAATAAATTAAAATAAACGACAACTTCATCTTTTTTGTGTAATTAAATACCAAAACTGCTTCTTTGCTAGTGTAAAAAATAAAAATTCTAGTCTAGTAAAAGTGAATTAAACTACAACTTTTCTAATCTCGATTTAAAAAAACTACAACATTTGTTTCGTTAAGTTTGAATATTTATGCTTTGTATACCCAGGTCAATAAGGCCTGCCCCTGCAGACGCTACTGGGTTTCTGGGCTTGAAGGCTTCTGAATTGAGTTGCATGGAAAGTGGAGTCGGCTACTTTTGACTTTCTCCTGGCTTTTCCTTACTGGCAATTAATTTCAATTTAGGAAGCCAGAGCAAGAGTGTCGGTAACTGCTTATTTCCTAGTCCTGGTCCTGATTCTACATTGGAGATCTTATGCTAATGCTAATGCATTGTTAATGATGGTGCCGCATGTTCTCGCAGATCTCAATTTCTAGTGATTTATAGTTGGACACTTGGTACATATTATTTCATTCTAAAACTTGCATTCATTCCTACCACGAAATTAAAGTCAGTAAATAAGGTGTCGAGTTTCTTGCATTATTTTGAACGGGGGAATCAAAAAAGCTTTAAACATTCTTAACTGTTCGCATAAATTTTAGGAAGCGTTATCAAAATACAATTTATTCTTCATGCTCTTAAAATGTACATTTTGCATTGTTTCTGAAATGTACGGTTTATATTTCTATCAAAAAACAATCTAGAAATACAGACTATCATACTTACTAATTATTAGAATTGAATTTAAAATAAAAGGCATAAAAAATATAGTATCAAATGCAGAAGTAATTAAGTACTTTTTTAGATTTTTTACAATGCTCACAATTGAGTTTTTAATGGGCTTGTCTTTAAATTCTAGTGTTGACAATTTAGGAAACTTCTCTTAAAAACGATCATTTTTGAAGAAAATGAACTTTTGAAAAAATAAATTCCGAAGATGAACTTTCAAAAACACGTGTTTTCTATAAAAATGCTTTTTTGAAAAAACGTGTTTTCTCCAAAAATGAACTTTTTCAAAACTCTTTTCCCCTAAAAATGCACTTTCGAAAAAACGTGTTTTATCCATAAAACTGCACTTTTTTAAAAACTTTTTTCCTCCAAAAATGCACTTTGATTGTTTGACATCGGGATAGTGCCAGAATTTATCGTTTTCAAAAAATGTTATGCAAATACCCATTATTGTACAAGTAAGACTTTTTCAAATACAGTACGTAGCACCGAAAAACTTGGTTTCTAAAAATGCACATTCTCACAAACATTCCCCTCACTCAGTTCGTTAAGTTTTTCTATAAAAAGCCACTCTATTTGGAAAGAATGCATTATTAATTACTTGATTCACCGGCTGCATGTTAAGTTTGTTAAAAGTTCCGAGCTCAAATTCAATGTGCTTTAGAAGTATTTGAGAAAAATTACATAACATAACGTGGTTTGCATCTTTTTAGCAATTTCAGAGCAGTTTCAATTTAAGCCTTTACTAGTGTAATATTTTTTTTTGTTATTTACATTTTGAGCTGATTCTAAAAATTCTAAAATTCCCACAAGCATCATAATATGTTCATCCAAGTGACGTGATATTCTGTTTTAAATCATCATGATGTGTTATGATGTGAATGTAACGGAGGACGTGGACAGATAAATTTCACACTTGTCTCCATTGACATGGATTTGTGGATTTATCTTCTCCTCGTCAGCCGTCTCTTTTCCCTCTCTCCTCAAATTCATTCGCTACTTCGCTTATTGTCTTCAATTTTGTTCACTCTAACAGTCTCAGGCACAGTCATTGTCATTGTCATTGTCATCTCTTTCTACTCAACTCTGGAGCTCATCTTCATTTATCATTTCCTAACTCATTTCATGCTATCCTCCCGTCTACCGCATAATCTCCTCTTGCCAATGCAATGCAATGATCGCGGCTCGTGAATTTTCTGGAAGAAAGAAAGGAACGACGGAAGAGCAAATATTAGCAGACGGAGCATGAAATTGGAGTGGAGTAGAACATTTCCTACGTGCTCAATTTTAATGGAAATATCATGTGAATTTTTTTCGTACAACCTCCCTCGAGACGAAGAACTGAAGACAACTGGAAATTGAGCTGGAGTGGAAATTTGAAATTTAAAACTTGAATGTGTTGAAATCTTAAATAAATCATGAATCAAACATTTTTTACTGGTATACGCGGCTAAAGAGGTATTTATTTCTTACAAATTTTTGCAGCTTACAACAGAGGCGCAGGCAGGATTTTGTTTGTATGTACTTTAATACCTATTTACTTATTTTACTGATAATAGTGTAAATAAATAATGAATTTATAAGCGTGTAGCCAGCTACAGCTGTGAATGCTTTTGTCACTGATAGGGAGATAATTGGAGAAATAAAGTAAAATTGGAGGTGAGAGTGAAAAGTCAAGAGTTTGCTATTTCTTTCAAATGAATTCAGATACTGATACTGTTACTGTGTTAGTAGACACAATGCAGTGCTGTTGGAATAGAAAGCAAAAATAACTACGTTGGATTGTGATTTGAATGTAACCCAAGGAGCCTCTTGAGTCGACTCTTTTCATCGATTTTTTCCTCGTCCTTTTTCATTCAGATTACATACGTTCCTATTGTATGTGCATTCGTAGTTACTACCTTCAATTTTCGTACTCTTTTTCCTGGCGTTGGTAATTTAATTGGTAAACTATACTTCCTACTAAATTTAATTATAAAGTTATTTATTTAAGGTTTAAGATGTTATCATTTTTCTTTAAATTAATTAAATGCTTTAGATTCTAATTATCCCCTCAATCAAGACCCCAATTTCGGGAAAATTTGGGTAATTGAATCGGAGTCTTACCTAAACAATAAGACAAAGGCGACACAGCTTACACTGGACTGGACAATGAGCAGAAAGAAATGACGCAATGAAAAATGAAAATTTTTCGTTAACTCTCCTAAGCTTCATCAAGTAATTTTTCATTCGCAACAAAAGAAAAAATGTTGAGGATCCAGAGCAGCAAAGAGTAATGGTATTGGTTTGTCAGATTTCCCACTCGTTCTGATTTGTAAAAATCTGAATGAAAAAATAAACGATTACAGATTTGCCCCCAAAACAGCCACAGATTTATTTCCCAAAAGGCAAAGTATAATTACAGTAAGGAGTACACGCTCAGAAATGAATTCGCTTGTGGCGTTGGTCCGGTATAGGCCTTGTTGGTCTAGAGTCCAGATCTACTGCGGATTTTTAAAATTTACGATAAAGCAGATGCTTTTTTTGAAAAAAAACAGATGCAGTTTTTTGAAGTTTAAATAAAAACACATGCAGTTTTTTCAAATTTAAAAAAAAAACATGTGCAGTTTTTTGAAGTTTAAATAAAAACATGTGCAGTTTTTTGAAGTTTAAATAAAAACAGACGCAGTTTTTTGAAATTTAAATAAAAACAGGCGCAGTTTTTTGAAATTTAAATAAAAGCAGTTGCAGTTTTTTTGAAGTTTAAATAAAAACAGATGCAGTTTTTTAAAATTTACACAAAAACATGCAGTTTTTTGAAATTTAAATAAAAACAGATGCAGTTTTTTTAAAATTTACACAAAAACAGACTCAGGTTTTTTTGAAATTTAAATAAAAACGATGCAGTTTTTTGAAACTTACACAAAAGCAGATGCCGTTCTTTGAAAACTCAAAATAGGAAACAGTTTTCTTTAAATTTACACAAAATTGGAAGCAGTTTTTTAAAGCACTTGATGTTATCAAATTATTTAAGCCCTTTAAATTGAAATGATATCTTTACATGAAAAATAGTTTTTTTTGTAGTTGTGCAATTTTTAAAGCACTTAACTGAATCGAGGTGAAGGATTACCATTTAAGCATGGCTTTAATACGCAGATCATTTTTTTAAGCGTGTATAAGGTAAACGAACTCTAAACTGGATTCCATCTGACAAGATTAATTGGTTTAGGTGCCTTGAGCTGACACTTGAACCAGAATTAAATTCACCTTTAATGTTCTTAAATTTATGTGCAGAGGATTGACAATTTACGCTAAGGCTTGAGATATACTTATTAATTATCGTTACCTTAGACACCTTCACACTTGACTACTACATAATTACGTATAAGTTTTTATGTAAGTGCCTAATGCATTCCAAGTTACTGATTCCTGATTTTAAATTTGCAGTTCCAATTTATAATGCATCCTTGTGCTTCCAACTGGCAAATGTCTGGTTTTTGTTAAGTATCGATCGGAAGAAGAGAGAAACGCGAGAAGTGAGAAAATAATTCCAGGCCAATTTACAAGATTCAATTCAGTCCAGATCTTAAAATCTAAAGTAATGCACTAAACTGCTTAAAATACTTACCTGCATACGTTTGTACAAGGGCTAAAAGTAGTTGCTTTTTTGTATACGAAAAAGAATTAATTCAATCTGTTCTCCAGATTGTGTATTAATGTATTCAGCGTAGTTGTAATTATGTCTAACAGTGTGCATTTATCGAAATCCAAATTATATTTCCTGAACAAAGACACGGAAGTCGGTTCGATGCAGCATGCAACTTGTGAATACACTGCAGAGGAGTAAGTATCGAATTACATTAAAAATAAGATTTCACTCTGGCGTGGGAACATTTTTAACTATTCTACTAATTTCTTCATTTCTAACTATTATTTTAACAAATTATTACACAATATTTCTCAAATATACGCTTTCCCAAAAAAAACTGTTTTTCCAAATATTGAATTTTCAAAATGCGTTGTCTAAAAACACGCATTCAAAAAGTGGCTGTTCACCAAAATAAACATTTTAAAAAATTTCGTTTTCAAAAATGCGACTTTAAAAAACCGACTTTTCCAGAATTCATATTTTCCAAAAATTGGGGTTTCGAGAACAAGAATTTTAAAAAGTGTTTCGGCTTTAAAAAGTCACTTTTCCTCAAAATTGTCCCTTGCAGAAAAGTTTTCTTGCTCTGTTTATTTCCAAAATAGAATTTTCTCCAGAATGCACATTTTTAAAAATGCGATTTAAAAAAAATTTGAAACAATTGCATGTTGGGGTTTTAAAAACTAGACTTTCAAAAAGTGTTGTACATGAAAAAACTTTTTTTAAAATTGCCTCTTTCAAAAAAGCGTTTTCTTCAAAATGCAAATCTTACAAAATCGACGTTTTCAAAAATGTTATCGCAGAGAGCATTTCGAAAAAAAGTTGTTTCAAAAAGCTGCTGTGTTTTGACACCATAATTAAATCAACACGGAAAAACGCCGTTCCTTTTTTTAAACGGAATGGTATTTATTTATTGTAATTCACGCTAGAAACACTTATTTTTTAAGCTGAACACTGGATGAGATCTTGTTTTTCCAGGCGTATGCGAAAAAAATCCTGCCAAAGCTACTGAGTTAAAAATAAATTAAAATGCTCCCCAGTGAGTGAATTTGCTACATAGAGATTTTTTCCTGCTTTCTTTCCAAGAAGATTAAAGAAGATGAAGAAAAGACTGCACTAACATGAACCGTCTGCTTAGCCAAAGTATTTTATTCGAGCAAAGAATCCTTGTCGTCATAAATTATCGGAAACAAGTACTAAGCTCCTGGAGAGAAGATTGAATTAAGCGAAATTGTATTAAAGAAGAGGTATCTGTACGCCTTTTCAATTTCAACTTTTAACAACTGAAGGGAAAGTAAGATACATATACCGTCCTAGACGTGATTCGAAATCCGAGCAAAGAGGAAAGGAGAGCAAGATGAATTGCCCCTGCGGTCACATTCTTCTTCCTCTTCTCCCACTTACCGCGATACTCACACTTGCTCTAGTTAGGCTTACACTTTATTATATTCCTACTCTAAAAATTACTGACAACGAATTTGAATACATGTTGGATAAAAATAGAACACTTCCTTCCTATACCCGACACTTTCTTACAGAATTCATTTTGCAAATTCAAATTAGATTGCGGATTAGCAATTGAAATGCGAAAGCGAAAAGTTACGAGTTTTTGTTCCATTCATTACCTTTGTATGCTCGTGAGGAGGCCGGAGATGGATGTAGATCTTGATACCATGATAAAGGCTTCGCTAACGAAAAAGAATAGAATCATGGCTCAGTACATGAGCAAATGTAGTAATTTAGTAATTAAAACGCGTTGACAGGGGTGTTCCTATGGTTTGTACTAGGAGGCAGAAGAACCTCCCGAAATTTTGGAAAAAGTAGACCTTTTCAAAAGTATGATAATTGAAATAAATGGACGTTTTCATAAGGTATTAATTTGGAAAATTTTCTTCCATTGCTGAAGTCTTAAATTGGTAAAACTAGACGTTTTCAAAAAAGTGTTTAAAAAAAGGAACAATTACAACTATTCAAAAAAGTTATAATTGAGACAATCGCTCATTTTAAAAAAAGTAAATTGAAAAAATAACCCTTTTCAAAAAAGTGTTAATTAAAAAAAGCCTCTTTAAAAAAGTTTTAATTATAAAAATTGACATTTTAAAAAAGTTTTAATTGAAAAAAGACCTCTTTAAAAATGTTTTAATAAAAAAAGCTGACCATTTTAAAAAAATTAATTGAAATAAAACATCTTTTCGAAAAATTGTTAATTCAAAAATAGACCTCTTCAAAAAATTATTATTAAAAAAATAGACCTTTTCAAAAAAATGTTAATTGAATAAATATGCATCTTCAAAAAGATTTTAATAATAAAAATTCACGTTTTTAAAAATGTTTTAATTGAAATAAAAGACCCTTCCACAAAATCGTTAATTAAAAAGTTTATCTTTTCAAAAAAATCGAATTTCTTAAAAATGGAGAATTTAGAAAATTACTTTCTCATATTCTTTATTGAATAAATAATTTCAAAAAGTGTTCAATAAAACAATAAAGCTTTTTTAAAATGGTTAATTTGAAAAGAAAAATGGGACATTTTAAAAAACGCTTATTTGAAAATAAAAATGGGTCTTTTTCAAGCGGTAATCATAAAAACTATTCTTTTTTACAAAATGGTAATTGGAAAAATTATACCTTAAAAAAAACATTTTATTTACAAAATGGATGGTATTAAAAAGTTTGCTTAAATATAAAACAGCACAGCGCCCCTCAAAATTCGGTCCCGGGTCCGCTGTACGCCCCTGCATGTGGGCCGGTATTATTATTCAGGCTAATTATGCAAAATCTTTTTGTGAATAGTGTTCAAACTGGATCTTATTAATTATGCATAATTATGAGAGAATCGGATTTATAGAAGTTTTCGACACAAGTTTGAATTATTACCAGTCATCTCCGTATAAAAGATTACAATAGGACTGACGTCCATGGAGTAATTACTCCACGATGATTTATTGAACAGAAAGTTTGTGACAGGATTGATATTCATAATGATTTTTTGATGGTTGGAGAGCAAGAGGAAATTAGTTCAAAACGGATATAATTAGCCAGCAAGAAAATGATTGTTTTACTACGCATCGAAGAATAAGAGATTAACACACTTTATAACATAATTTAACAATTAGGATTTTACCTTGTTTTAACCTTTTATTCTTGAACTTGAAACCGTGAGTGTATAACAAGGAACTGGAACTGAAAGAAGTAATTACAACTCTGATGCTTGTAACGAAAAAATGAAAAATCACACTTTTTGAAGAAGGAAAAAAAATTAAAATTCAGGGTTTTTGAAAAAGAAAAAAAATTAAAATTCAGACTTTTGAAAAAGGAAAAAAATTAAAATTTAGACTTTTTGAAAAAGGAAAAAAAATTAAAATTCAGACTTTTTCAGAAAGGAAAAAAATTAAAATTCAGCGTTTTTAAAAGCATGTAAAAAGAGAAACCTTGAACTTTTTGAAAAATCTAAAAATGAATATTCAGACTTGAAAAAATTTAAAAAAGTGTCTAGGTTTTTATGTAAAAAATGAATATTTAGACTTTTTAAAAAGGGTAATAAATAAAAATTCTTACTTTTTGAAAACGTGTAAAAAGTACAAATGCTCATTTTTTGATTTTGTAGAAAAAAAAAATTTAAATTTTTTGAAAAAGTGTGAAAACTGAATATTCGGATTTTTTGAATAGGTAGTTCATATAAGCGTTGGTAAACTCATTGCTCCATATTTTTTTATGCTATCTTTTTGACGATGTATATTTTTTCTGATTTTAATTCTTTTGAAACGATTGCAATTCATTATTTTGTTTATATGTTTTTTTCTCTATTTCGAAACACCTACCTATTGTTTTCACAACATATTAAAATGTTCATTTATTTTTATTTTGTTTCAATTTTCTCAAGACGCGCTTTTATTTTTTACATGTGAGAAAATGAATGCAATTCTACTTTCGAAGCACTTGAAGAGATACGAGGACGTGGATCATGAATCACGCCTTTCACCAGACTCGGTGTTAGAGCAAAAGATTTCTCTTTTCTGCACGTAGTTTCCTTTTTTGTACGCCAGCACCATCTATACGTCTATTAGAATACCTTATGAGTCATACATCGTTTCTTATGCACAGAAAGTTTAAGATAACGTAATATTCCAGAGAGCGACTTTTGTTTTTTAGCCTTTGCTATGTAAAACTTTAATTCATATTTTCAACTATTTACATACGTGATTCAGTTTTATTTTTCCCCAAGCGCTAGCCTTCACACTTGGTGCGTCAAATGTTTCAAATATCTTTAATTTAATGCCAAGAAACTGGCAAGTGAAACAGCAAAGTCTATATTTGATTATAACGTCAATTAGAAAAATTATTTTTTCGGCTTTTAAAAATGCCTAAAATGCTATTTTGCACCTGAAAATGTTAACATTATGCTTTGTGAGCTCAAAAAGGCTTCCATCTGCTTTAAAATTGTATTTTTATAGTGCCTAATGCGTTTTGTAAATCTAAAAATGCTCAAAATATTTTTTATCCCTCCAAGTGCCAACAAGAATTATTTATTTATTAATTTAATATTACATATTATTTATTTATGTCTTCAAATTAGTTCATTCACAAATAATTTGCAATTCTGGCTCACAGAAGCTGAAAGTTTTTCAAAAACGTTTATTTTGGCTTTTGCAAGAAAATTAAGTCTATAAGCCACAAAAACTGGCTTAAAAGGATAAAATTATATTCTTCAGGCTCCAAAATTCTAAAAATGTTTTATTAAGTAATTAGTTGTTTTGATCTCACGGAAATGGTTAGTGACTAAATCGAAATTGGAAAGTCACATAAGGTTTGCATACAATTAGCTTGAACTTGAAAAACTGTCAAAAGGGCATACTAAAAAACTGAAAAAACCAAAATTTTATTTACATATTGGCAAGATCGTAATCGTAATTAAATACACAATGTTGACAAAATATATAATTAATAAACACGTAATTGACAGCAGCGCTTAAGATAAACATAATATTGAAAAAAGGAAAATGAAAAAAGAAACTAAAGTTGGCAGCAGCAAAGTCGAAGATCGAAGATATTCATGTTAATGACAGCACCGAAAAACAACCGAAAAATGACAAAAAATGTTTAAACTATTATGCTATTGACGAAGCCGCTTAAGTAAGCATACCACTGAAAACATATTATTATCATCGCATCTTTAGACGGTTTTTTTATTTACTTCTCTAACTTTCCATTTTATCCTTAATAATTATTATATTTGTTTGGCGCCAAAATTGCTTGTGTAATTACCTAATTACTATAAACAACTTAAGACTTTCAAGTCAGAAAGCACGAGTATGTGAAATAAAAACGCGTATGTATTTACCACTTATGAGTCGTTTCGTATATAATCGTCAGGGTACAAATAGACGTTGCACGAATCGCTAGGGTGCGAGTAATAAATAGTTATTACATAGATGCTCAGGTAATTCCATTAGCAGGTTGGCATAGCATAAATTGTTTAAGTTGTTTGTTTCAGCTGGAAGTCAATTTTATTTATATTACGTAAGCGAAGATATAGTGGCAATTCATTCCATCGTTCAGTAATGCAGGTAAACAATATTTTTCGATTAGAAGACATTTCATAGTTTCGTATGACATAAGACCACTGAGTCGCAATTTCTAGTTTTACTATTCCGTGAT
>JAAXYX010003651.1:0-13874 GCA_036851915.1 Ptenothrix huangshanensis | reverse complement strand
CCCCAGTCAAAGAACCGTTACCGACCCCAGTCAAAGAACCGTTACCGAAACGCCACAGGCCAAGAGTACTGCGCCTATAACTAGCGGCGTTCAAATCGTTCACATTCTGATTCTTGTGCCACTATATCTAGGTATATTATAGTGGCACAATCTACATATCGTCGTTGAAGAGTGAAAAAGAGCTAAATGCATCTGGCCCCTTAAGCAGAATGCCAATGTTATTGCTATCAATTCAGCATTTGTTATGCTCCGCACGGGGCATAGTGCATTTAGCTCTTTTTCACTCTTCAACGAGTTATTTATCTATATTGGTGTAAAACCAAAAATGTCGGGGGGTGCTTGAGCGGAGCTCTTTGTCTTCCTGTTCTACAGCTTAGAATGCTTTAGATTACAATTAAATGATAATAATAATAATAATTTGTTAAAGATTATGAAGTATTATGACTATGACTAGTAACTTACTATAGAAATATGAGCTGGAACCTACGAGGAATGATCGCCAACTGCCACCAAGGTAGGAAAATGACCATGTGTGCAAATTATAGTACTATGGTAAACATTACTCTAGTGCACATAGTTTGGGCTTGGGCTCGCAGCCAAAAAAAGGGGAGAAGAGATCTCACTACAATCGGGTAGAGAAAGTTTTGGTGTTTCCACTATATCGATTGATGGTAACAGGCAGGGGTGGACTGGTATCTATTTAGGGCACGGGTGAAAAATGTCGTATGTACCCCAGAAGGGCATATCCCAGAAATTCCCCATTTACGCAATGTTAAAGCTAGGGTCCTTCGGAAAATTTCCCGAACTCTCGTAGTCCCATATGCCCATATTTTCTATCCGCTCCTGGTGATACGATTTACCAAATTCACTGGTCGCATGTAGGCTGACCTAGTCCTTTGCAAGACCTTCATTCATTTCGGGCACTTTTGAGAAAAAGTAATTAATTAATTAATTTTCAATTTACTGTCTACATTATCAATTATTTCTCAATATTGAAGTTTCCAGTAAAACAAGTTAAATTGAAAACGTATTGATGAGTAACACTGTAATGTTACGATGAAAATTAAATTGATGTACTCTAAACATATTATCTGTAGATTTAAAATGTATTAAAATTGAGCACGTTGATTTGCTTTTGTGCAACCAAGGATTGCAGCAGTTATAACTTCCGATCCAGTTTCAGCTTGCCATATTCATCCTTTTTTATTGTTTGTCTGCAACATGATCACTTAATCACTTTCAATAATTATTTGATTTTCCTTATACACTACGAATTTTGGACACGGAATCTTCTGCTTATAATAGCGTCTGAGCATGTTGTTGGTATTTGAAAATGATGATTGGTGACATCGTAACAAAAGCAAATCACTAACTTTCGTGAAGGATTATCACCATCATCATACAATAACCTTATTCTACAGTGTCATTAATACATAAATATAAAATGGTGACATGATTAGATCATCCATTAAATAATCAAGAAGATTCGGAAACACTAACTAGATGGGAACGAGTAAAAATCAAATATAGACATAAAACAATTGATGATTGGTGACATCGTAACAAAAGCAAATCACTAACTTTCGTGAAGGATTATCACCATCATCATACAATAACCTTATTCTACAGTGTCATTAATACAGAAATATAAAATCGTGACATAATTAGATCATCCATTAAATAATCAAGAAGACTCGGAAACACTAACTAGATGGGAACGAGTAAAAATCAAATATAGACATAAAACAATACTCATAGTTCACTATACTGTAAATAAAATGGTTAAAAATAACCTGAGTAGAGTAATTGTATAGTGTAATTTAAATATAGCTATTCGAGTAATTAATAATGAAATAGCAATTCAATTTTTAATTTAATTAATCGTTGAATGACTTGAAGTTTAGATTAGTTTAGTTTTAGTTTATAGGGTACACTGCACATTGCCGAAAATGACCCCTAAATCGCTAATTAACAGGTTCTGAACCAAAATTTCAACAATGTCAGATATTAGCAATATAGAATAATAAAACTAAAATACCCAAAACATTATAAATTCCTTGTCATAATTAGATAAACACTACGATTTATCTAACGAAACCTTTACTTCAACATAGCAGAGATTGCATACCACTGGCAATTTTTTTTAAAAGAGAAAATAGATACCGCTTCCATCGCGTTCTAACTTATGTTTCTGTTGAAGTGGAACATTAAAATCTACAGGCATTTGCTAATTAAAATAACACACTGAAAAACGTCATTCTTCAGTAGATATATTGTTGACTGTCGATCATCGACCCAACATTCGCAGTCACACAAATAATAACCCATGATTGATATTAGACTGAGAAATACATACGTCCGCTCCGGCTCAAATGCCTAATTGGTGTTTGGGAATATTTACATTGATTAATATTGTAAATTTCAAGGTCATCACTCGTTCCACAAAAGGTGGATTGGTTAGTTATCAATTATTTTCGTATTTGGTAATAAAGTAATGATAAGTGCTAATGTTATACTAAAGAATATTGTGTTGCATCAGAAGTGTGTATCAGTATACCGGCCAGACATCCCTAATTCTTATTCTTGAATAACCAAAACTTACACAATTACAATCTTTAGATATATATATCTTTTGTATTTTTCATTCACTTTGTCTTGGTCAGGCCAGACGTTCAACTCTCCTCATGCACAGACGACGACCCGAATTCAGCACGAGCTGACGATATAATATTGGTAAAAATCGATCGCGTCGCAAACTCAAGCTATCGTTACAATTTGTATCATGATCATCATTTAATTATTATTATTGTATTGTATGTGACTGTTATACCTTATGATAACAATGAAAAGTAGTCGTGTAGTAGCAAGATGCTTTTGAGTAGGTAGGTATGTATTCTTTTTGGGAAGTTGTTTTGAATAAGTAATTACATATTAAAGTCTCATGAACAGCTTTACAGTATAACATTATTTATACGTATAATACATTTTTATAGCTTAAACATGTTGGCTTGGCATTATAGAATAGTAATCCTTTAATTACATACTTTTATAACTGCATTAGACTGGGCACAGTTCCGGCGGCGAAGGAACAAAATGTACGTAGAAATTGTCCAAATCATAACTAAGTACATATTCCATTCCAAAATCATCGCAACTAAGACCGAGAGATTATTGGTGGAATTCGTGCGTGTATTTTTGGGCTTCGAAATGGAAACTTAAAACAGAAGCATCAAAAGTAAATGTGACACTACTACAGAGCAAAAATATACATAAAGTTTACTTTAATTATAATAATTAAATGGAATCGGAGGATAGTACGAAAATCAGAAATCATGACATGCTGCTTTTTTGTACGTAAATGTATCAAACCATTCATAATCACAATACAAATCATTCACCCTGATGTACATTAGAAATCGGGAAGAAAATAGATGATTTCAATTTTAGCTTTAAATCAATCGAATACGATAAAAAATATAGACAAAGGGCACAGGAGGTTGATCTATGATGAAACAACTGAACAAACAGACGAAACAGAACCCAGTTCAAAGTAGTAATAATTACACTCTTACACATTTATCTGACATTACACACACTCTAAAATAAATTTCATATATAAGACAATCAATCCAGTTTAGATCTCTTAGCGGCTAATGATGATGCTTCACCGCTTTGTGAATCTTCACTTGCAAATGGGCCCACATAATCCATCGTACCTTGCGAATCACTTGTAACTGAAAAACCTGTAATAAATTGACAAACCCAAATTTACAAACGATTTACCAGTCAACGCATAGCAATCACAAAAATTGTCGGAAAAAACTACTTAAAAGTAGACTGGCTATGCTCGATGCACTTACTAGTATTAGAATCCTCATTGAGGACTAGGCTTTGGGGAGGATTTTCGGAAGTAAGCGGTCGTTTATTAGCCAACCCATCCTTCTTCTTCATCTAAAAATGAACAAATAAAGTTCTCTCTCAACAACCATAAAATACCGAATCCATCCCATTCTCTAAGCAAATAGTTACCGTTCTTTGTTCTGCTCGATATTGGTCAACTTAAAAATAAAAGGATACTAAAATACGGTAATAATAAAAACTAGGCAGTTACTAGAAACTTACGTCGACACTAACAACTGGAACCCATTTATAGATTCTCATTGTAGTATCCCCTAAAGTTACCCATTTCTTCTCCCTGCAAATATCAACATATAAACAACAACATAAAATAAATATAATATGTACTCGTTTTCTCGTTATAAAGATTTTAAACGCTATAGTAACTTATGTTATAAAACGCAGATAATGAGCAACATTTTAGTTTTTTTAACCGAAAAATGTGGTGATTGGGCTGACAGGAAGGCTTTGCTAATTAGCTCATTACAACACGTGGTTGTAATAGGTAGTCAAGTGATATGTTTCGCTCATTATTTGTACGCATATCAGACCAAATAAATGTACGGCTTGTAATTATATTTTGAATTCATCCTCCCTTACCAATGTCGCACTTTGTCGACTACTTGCATGACTCTTTTGATATCATCTTTCGCTCGACTCCTTGTTTCTGCTCGGACTGATCTTGACATAATTGAAAGGAAATTCGAAGACGGGACTAGGAAGGTGAAATACTACTTAAGTATTTGATTGCTCAAACGATTTCTTAGATTCTTGACTGGCAAAAAGTGTAGCAGAGAAATCGCTTCAATTTGCTCCGACTCTTACATTAAACCAATGGCTTGTACTTATACCTTGAGTATTAAAGTCTCTGAAATCATGCAAATAAAACAGAACTTTTAAATAAAATGAAAATGGAATGCACCCAACGTAACATACGTATCCACATCTAAGTCCATTATCATTTCACAGTTACAATTTCCAAGAATATGCGTGTTTTTGGCTGCTGCCAAAGTAATTACCTACTACTATTACCGCTCAATAGAACCGATAAAAAGATGCCAGCAAATTAAATAAAATTAATTCATTTAATTCATAATTTCTAGATTGTAGATTCTAAAAACATTTTGTAAATCTCATTACTGCAAATAATAAAATAATGAATAGATAGGAACAGACAACAAAAACAGAGAATTGATCATTGATTAAGACTTACTTGTGTTCGCATCGCTTATATTAAATAACTGAAGACTTTCATTTTAAAACTTAAATAGTTCGACATATCACGTTATACACAAAGCTGCTCCGTGACACATCCACTTCGAATACATTCCATGTCCATTTAATCATTAATATTGAACTGAACGATGACGGATCACCAATGATGATGGACCTTCTTTCTTCTCTTCTGGTTTTAAATTGTTTACAGTTTTCGGACTCGTAACTGTCACTTTCTCACTCCAGCTTCAGAAACTCCCAAGTACCACATTAATCACTACATATTAATAACAATTTTTTATAGATTGGATTAACAATTTGTAGCAACCACAAAACGCAGGAAAAGTGTGTGTATTATATATCTGGCATGATCACAAGTAAATGGTAAACAGTAACTTGAACAAGACGGGTCGTTGTCTGCTTGCGAAAATTGTATTTAAAAATATTAATTAAATTTTATTTATCCCTAATTGCCATAAATTATATAAAGAGAAAATATATTAGTGTAACTACACGAGAACCACTCGTACTGCAGATTGTAGTAGGTAGCTACAATTTAAGCACGATGACGGCAGTCAGTGATTGTACTAAATACAAAACAATAAATGATAAATAATATGTCGTACAATCTGTCTACCATTATCCGTGGTTATAGGTTAACTGTTAACAATTAAAAACTAATTAGTAGAAGTCGCCAATTGCTTGTAATATTTCTCAACTAGATTTAGATTGCGATTTGCATAAAGCCTGTGGAAGTTAAAAATAATGATAATTAATAATTGCAGGAATGATTGTAAAGTTACCGAGACAAGCCGACAAGAGTTAATTGAAATACACGTTACAACAGAAACATCAATGGTACTAATTGTGGAGGTAAGTCGACCGGGGAAAGGTAGGTAAGAGGATAAAAATTCGGTGAGAGAATAAATGGTGGAGAGTGGATGGGTTAGGGGGCTTAAAAGATAATGTTGGAATAATTGTGATTTGAATTTGAAATGTTGTGATTGTGTTGGAGGCTGGAATGGCTGAACCCGCTGAAAAATTGAGTGAGAGAAGCAGAAGCCTGTAAGATGCGAGACTGCGAGAAGCAAACGAGTCTGAACTCGTCCTGACATCTTCCCTGCCGCACCAACCACCAGCCACTGCCACCACTGACCCTGTGGCCAATCCTCAACTACCAATCCTCCTCTCCCGCCAACCAAAGTTTTTGACATTTCACCACATCCGTCACTTCTTTCCAACTCCAACTCTCCATCATCTCCACTTTCTCCAACTCAACTTAATATTAATTACATATTCAGCTAACCCATTTTGTCCAGCACCTTTCAGTCTTCTCCCACACACTATTCTGCCATCAATGAACTCACTTTCAAAACCGGTTAGGTCTTGTTCACCAGTTGCTTAACTAACGATAAGCGTAGGTCACGTAGGCCTACAAAAAGGATTTTTAAAAATTCATTCCTTTCTTTAACATTTATACGAAAATGACGCACGAAAAAGACGATTTTAATTTTTATGCGAAAACGACGGAATTTTTTAAATTTTGTCGACTTGGAAAAGACCTGATTTTGTTTATTATTGACAATAGGTAAGATGTAGTTTTGTGAAATGTTACACTGGATGAGATCATGTTTTTTCCAGGTCTATCAAGAAAAAAACCTGCGGGCGGTACACTGCTGTCATTAATCGTTTTCAATTTAAACCTCACTCCTACTCAGGCTGTACGAATATCGGAATAGATGAATACACATATTCGACATAAAGATATGGCCGAGAAATGATTCCCCTAATTTATAGTTTTTAGGCATTATAATTATTTGTAATTAATATTATATTTTCTGTAAATTGCAAAATATTCATGGTTTTCATCGAATGATATTAAGTTAAAAACTTTATAAAAATGATGATTTTTTCCAGCTGTAGAAAACTGTAGTTATACTTTTGTTGTGATTACTGGTTATTATGCTACATAGCTGTACTATAATATGTATTCCGAACAGCAAATTATAGAAGGTTGCACTCATTTTCGAGGGCTGCATTCTCATCATTCATTATAATGTTTTTCTACTGCAATAATTAGTTTGAATTGATTCCCTGATATCAGTCTGGGACCGATTACATATGGACATGGACAAATATAAAGTTCGCATGGAGCGATGACAGCAGTAGCAAAGTAGCAACTATTAAAATTGATTGATGACAATGACTTTCTAACTCGGATTTCAGTAATAAAGAATATAAAGTTTTCAATTTTATTTTGAACTGATAATTAATTCTATTGTTAAAACTTAGAGAAAAGTTTGGCTTGAGGATAAGAAGATTAAGGAGGGGGGGGGCATGGGCAATGTGGGCAATATTGAAAACGTAATTTATGTGTTTCATTATGGATGTACCAGGCATAAACTTTTATAAGGAATTAATTCAATTATGATTAAACTTTACAGTTCCTTGTAATTGTATTACATGAGAAATTACATTTAATTAGCTTTACTTTCTTCTACACTACTATTGTATTTGTAATTAAGTGTATTCTCTAGATACGGGTTTTAATATTTAATGGTTATTTTCAAACTGGTTTAAACAAGTTATTATACGTAATTATAGTAATAGTTTCATCTAGTTCGAGTGTACAGGCATGTTATGAATATCTAAATGTAACTATCGAATGGTTCTCGGTCTTTCGGTTCGGAGCTAAGCAGTACACATGGCACTGCACATCCAATTAAATTACCAGGAACAGTGACTTCGGTTTGCGAAAGTACCTAAAAGTAATTTATCAGTATCAGAAGATTAGGCTTTATTCCTATAAAATGAATTATCATTTCGAACCAACTTCGAGATCAAATCAGTAGGAAATCGGATGCTGACTAAAGGTACATTGTAATGATGAAAGAATCTTAAAGCCGAAAAAATAAATCTACAACGCGAAAACATGCTCGTATTTAGTATTATTGGAAACTCATCTTGAACGCAATTTTGGTGCATCCTAAATGAATTAAAAATACATCTTGGACTGAACGATGCGCTCCAGATGCACTTTTAATTAGTTTTGGATGCACAGATGTTGTTTTAATGAATGTAACTTGCACTTCACATGCACCCAATGTTCAAGATGAGTTACTAATTATACTAAAATTCGGGTAGGCGTTTGGCCTCCGAGATGCATCAATTTTTACAGCGTACTTACCTATTTCCCCACAGTTCTATAATTACAGTAAGTGTAGCTACGTTACACAATTAAACAACAGTATTCACGGAATTACTAATTGAATAGGACAAATTGCGAGCCAACATTATTAGGTAATTATACGATTATTTTACGAAATTTAATAATTCATTTAAAGTTCCAGCTCACAAAATGAGATGACAGTCCAGTAGTGACAATAATAATAATTAGATTCGTATAGGTAAAGTAACTAATTAGATTGGTAGATGAATGAAATACAATGATGTAAGTGTACGAATGACGAATACGATAATAATAACATAAAAGCATACAACACAACTTGAACAATCTGTAAGTAATTAAATAAAATAGTAGACTTACATATGATTCAAATCCACATGTATAATTACAATATAGTTAAATACAATGTAGTAATGTTGATAGTCCACGGAACAAAACAATGACAATGGAAATCTATTTTTAACTATTATTGATAATGTAAAAATGTGTAACAACGTGATCACGACTGACGAACAAATAGTGAAACGACGAAAACAAATAATACGCAATGATAATAATAATATTAATATTAATAGAATTAGTGATAACAATTCCAAAATTCAAAATCTGATACGAAATTCCCAATCTGATAGGATTCACACACTTCATAAGGGTAGTTGCGGTTGGTCAAGGTTCAGTTTTGATTTTCAGTTAAATCCTTCGAACATTATAATATTAGATACGAGTACAACCATACTAACAAGTAAGAGTATTTTCAAGAACCAAAACTGATAAAACAAATCTCCTGCACTAGTATCTCTAGAACGGTAATTATTACTATTTACGCAAGTAAAAGTTTGACGTTTCCAATTTCTGACCCGACATAAAGCTACAAAAATGATTCTACTCCACAAGCCAACTTCTAAACTAAAAATATGAAAAAAAGATGGAAAAGTCACTTGTTCACTGTTACGAACACCGCTGTGCTGCTAAAAGGAGAAACCAACCAACAACAATAATTAAGTCCTGTTACTAATAATACATTACGTATGTACATTACAGCTACAATTATTCATATACAGAAATCGCAGAACACAAATTCATACCAAATCGTAAATTATTAAGCACACGAATAAGCAATTTTTTCATCTTGTTATTATAATTATAGTAATGAGTAGGAATCGGAATTATTTGATGAAGGAATACGCACATCATTTCTCGATTTGCTCTGGGTGTCTAGTTCAAACCAAAACCGAAAGCGAACCAAAACGAAACCAAAAACCGTATCACCAATAGCAAGAGTGTGTATTATATGTATTAAGTTTAAATATCTTTGTTAACGTGAATAGTTGGTAATTAATTATATACAAGATGAAGGTGTAGGTATTCCATGTTCTCCTTCTATATTTAGACTGGCTCAAATTCTACTAGTCTAGTCTACTTTAGTAACTTACACATAAAACGCAGAACGGACCCATGCCTAGAATATTATAATATAATAATCGTAATGTAATAATCATTGTAATCATAAAATGTATTCATAATAATATTTGTATTGTAGATAAGTCTAGAATTAATAATTAAATTATTACTCGTGCTAGCCTAGTTTATAGCTTTATCTAGATTCATGTACAATCATAGCAATAGCAAACGTTTGTCTAAGTTATACAAAATAGAGAATAGATGTTACAACACGGAAAAAAAGATTCTTTTCAAAATTCGCTTTTACTTTTATAATTTTGGTTTATTCTTCCTCTCCAAACCCCCATTCTTGCTCTTGTCTACTCATCTATTTCAATAATTTAGCTCCCTATTTTTTTAAATCCTTTCGAAAACTTGACATTTTTTAAAAATTATTCTAGAATTCAATATCGAATTGAAGGTAAAAAATCGAATATCTTGTTTAATTTTTCAATGCCGTGTTGACTATAAATTTAAAAACGTTTAACGACTACATTTGTTATTCTTGGTAGAGAAAGATTTCTGTAGACAGACAAGACAAGTTTAAAAAACTGGAAATTCAATTTGAAGTTCGAAATCAAAATCAAGCTATGACTTTCATAGTGGGAATCGTAACAAAATGTGATCGAACTAATTGTACTAACTACAACTCTTATAGTGCTTTAATTTTTTCGTTACATTTTTTTAAAAAGTCGGTCCACGTAAGTTATACAAGCCAACACTTGTGTAGGTGAAGTAGACGTTAGTATAGACGAGTAACAGTTGATTAGTAGTAGAATTGACGCACCCTAATTTCTCATCTGTTATTATCAATATGTGGATTATGAGAGAAGATTAAAATCCTATGAAATAGAATATATTCTACACAGTTAGGTAGTCGTAAGTAATAGTACAATAATTAATTACTAGTATGTACACACCTAGTCTAGCACTTAGTAGCATATTATAACATTACATTACACCAGTATTGTGCAACTTTTTACAAAACAATTTACACACATTATATTAATTATAATCTAAGGTAGGTAGTATATATATATTAATTCTGACGAAACTTGTTTCTAGTATCAGTTTATAGGTTTGTATTGATTTATATCCAACGATAATGAACGCTGACGACGTGTGAAAACTAGGAGGTGGAAGATGAATTTAAGATTCACCACAGAGATTGTTGATCCAACAAAAAGGTTCGAATACCGCAGCACGTTCATACGACATTGAATTCAGTCAGATTTCGTGTTTTAATTATTTACACTTGCCACCCCACCCTCTACACTCAACAAGTATTGAAGTATACACCAGTTTGTAGGAAAATGTGAAACTGAGACAATTAACTACCGCCGCTGTCACTTTCAATGTAATTTAATGCATGTTAAACTTGAGTCTGGAGTTGGTTGGAGGTGCCTGTACTTAATCAGAATATTATAATTATTTTCCATTCGTTTGTTAATTGACTTTGGTTTCGGCTTGCAAGACGATGGAAGTGATGATTCTACAAGTAGGGTTTGAATTCTCGGGGTAAATTTATTAATGCAGCAAAGGAATTTTGATGATGACGATGACGTATATCTCCGGTGAGACAATGTTTACAGTTACAGCGGCAGAATGGTAGTTGTATAGTTAACACGTAATCTTGATAACAATCATTAATTAACAATACTAATAATAAGTGAATGAAAAAGAAATAAAATAATGAAAAGAACAATGAAAAACTGCTTAAATAGATATTTACAATATTACTTACAAGCTAGAAATCCGTAAATTTTATGAGAGGTACAGTCGGTGGTAGTCATTGGCGCCGAAAGCTGCGTTACATTTGGGACACTTGCGTTGGCGGGTCTCGTAGCGGGTTCTTAGACAGTCGAAACAGAAGACATGGAAGCACTTAATGAGAACCGCATCCTTCCTCTTGACTTTGCAAGACGGACAAGTTAGTGTTTCTTTGTACTCCCGTATCTCCTCCATCATAACTTCGTCCGTGTTGCCAGCAATCTCGATTTTATTGAGTCTTTCCACCCTTCGCTTCAGCATCGCAATTTCTTCCTGAAGTCGCTTAGTCTTGTAGGCCTCGGCCTCCAATGCTGAAGTCTTCTCGGCCACCGTCTGTTGGGCGTCCTTCATTTGGGAATGATATTTTTCTAAATGAAGCTTCAAGTCCGCAGCAGACTGAGCACTCTCAATTGCTTTCCTCTTATGAAGTTCCATGGTTTGCTGTCGACACAATGCTTCTTTCTCCATCGAGCCCATGCTCTGGAGCAAAAGCCTTTCCTTCTCTTCCAATTTCCGCACCACTTGATTCTGGGCTTCTACTTGCTTCGACAAAGTTTGAACTTGCTCTTGCAGGAGGGTTCGTTCTTCCCGGGCCATCTTTTGCAACTGATTGGATTTGATACGATCAGACATGAGTTTGAAATTAGCATCATCTTTCTCTCTCAGTTGCTGGATCAAACGGGAGTTTTGTTCTTGCATATCTTCGAATGCTTGACCAGTAACTTCCATTTCACTGATAAGGGCTTCTTCCTCTTGTTTCTGGGCTGTGACTTGACGCTGAAGGGTATGCACTTGCTCCTCCAGGGTTTTGATTTTTTTGACGGCATCCTCATCCGCTAACTTCTTTCTCTCCTCCTTCTTACTGTCCATCATCTTCTTCAGTGTGGCTTTCAGTTCTTCTAATTCCAGTCGACACTTTTTCTCGGAAGCCATTAGCTGAACTTTATCCCTTTGATCTTTGCTTGCACCTTTGTACATATCTAGTAGTAACTTCATTTCCTTTTGATCATTCAGCGCTTTTTTCAGCTGGCATCTGAGATCTTTCACGATTTCAGCTTCCGACTTGATCCTAATCATATTCTTGTTCACGCCGCTGGCCTTGCCATCTTTCTTTATGGCTGAATCATGATTAGATTTCTCACCTTTCATGTGATCCGATACTTCATTGGAACACTCACCTTCATAGTTCTTCTTCGAGGGGGATGTCGAGTTACTTTCTTCTTTTATCACAAGGCATGAGGAAGTAGGGGAGTCTTCATCGTCTTTAAAACCGGAATTGTGACCCACAGCATCTTTCTCAAGCACTGCAGCCATCTTAGCTTCTAATTCTTCCTTCTGACGTTTTAATTTGGTCATCTCGTTAAAAATCTCCTTGTACTTCCTCCGGTAGCGATGAGCATCACCTTTTAACTGCTGGTTATGATTTTGAAGGGAGGTGATTAAATGACGCATTTCACGATTTATTGGACCCGTCTGTTCGTTTGCTGCCAAATTTTGCTCGAATTCGATACGCAGCATTTCGTACTCTTTTCTTACTTGTCCTAACATGTCTTCCAATTGAATCATTTCCGTTCTTAATTTTTTCTGTACTATAAGTTCTTCACTCTCCATTTGCTCAATATGTTTTAAATGTGTAGTTCTCATAGTAAATATAGTTTGCTTGGCCTCATCTAAAATCGTTCGAAGGTCTATTGTATGATTATAAATTACAGAAAATTTGGATTGCAAACATTTATACTCGGTAGTTTCAACTATGACGGCTTCGGGGAGTTGACGAATCTCCATTCGGAGCTTCTCTAGTTCTTTTAACGTTTCGCGTTGAGTCAGATGCAGTTTCTCTAATTCTTGTAACCTATTATTAGCTAACTCACGAAGTTCTTCATTGTCTTTCTGCAGATTGATAACTTCCATGTCACTCATGTCTGACTTACGGGGATGAATATCGTTCAGGTCTTTGTCATTGGTTTTCTCTTCCGACCCGTACATCCTCTTCATTTTACTGTACTTGTCCGTCATCTCCGCCAGAAGATTCGCCAGCTTGTCATTCGACGAAATCATTTTTTGAACCTCCCAGTTCATATCATCCACCTGATTCTTAAGTTCATCTCCCTTCGTCTCTTCCGCTGTTAACTTTTCTTGCAATGACTTCATCTGAAAACAATACGTACACATTTCAGTCATGCCACTTCCAACTCCAAGAGTAACCGCAGGATTGACTCCGATTCTTGCGCCATTGCATTGCATTCATCCTAGAACTCGAAACATTTTATCGTAAAGTCAATAAAAACACCTGCACCAGTAATATCGCAATTACTAGCGGCATAAAAATGTGCAAATTAAACACAGACGAGAAACTGCTCTTCAC
>JAAXYX010003650.1:0-13874 GCA_036851915.1 Ptenothrix huangshanensis | reverse complement strand
TTTGTGTATTTCTCGCATTCTTTCATTTACTCACACGTTATCACTGCTTCCAGTCCTTGTTTATTTACGCTTTTCATGCTGTATCTATTTTTAACTATACGATCAACAACATCTAAAGTAGTACTGACCTGACTATAATTCACTACGCGTTTTGCATTTTCATTATCATCTTTGTTTACACTAGCTTTCTTGCTTGTATTTTTTACTAAATTTTTGTATAGTACATTATATAAATGGACTTTTAAGATAGATGAGTTTATTTGGCTAACTTAAACACAGCTCTTACCTTTAATGAATAATTGATGCTTGGAGTAAATAAAGACCCTTCCGGAAATACAATGGCCGGGAGAATACATCTTGGATTTGGACTTGGACTGTTGATCGTCCAGTATAATTTCACATTCTATCAAGTCCGGTTTCTTAGGAGTATCCATTCTGAGGTATCACTAGGTTTCCGGTCGAACCAAGTCAAACACCGTTGTGACAGTAATCCATATACAGGTACGTATGTTATCAATTATACTTATTTTTAATATGAACGTCTAATCTAACAAATTAAAACAGCAGCTACTGGCTAACTATATGTTTTGTTTTTTGAAGTTTACGACTATCAAGCAGATCAAGAAAGTTGATCGTTATTGTCAACGGAATCAAATCACAAATAGCAAAAGACAGACAGGAATGGACTTGCACTTAAATTTTAATCTCGATCTCTACGCCGATCTTAAGACTACTAAAAGTGCCGAATATCTATCTGAGAGAAATCGACAAAGGCAGAAGGGACTAGGACGAAGATACCAGAGGATTATGTAGCCTATATAGAAATAGTTTATTGTGTCTGATCCTTGAGGTAGTCAAAGTGTGCCTTCGTTCCTATTCTATGAGACTGTCTAACTCGAAACGTATTTTGTCCAGGATCTCATTTCTCATTTGTCATATCTGCTACAGTACAACGACAATACAAAAGAATACAATCCTTCTGAATAATACCGAAGAACTGGAAGGTTAAGGGAGATATATAGATGTATTATTCCTATTTCTATTGTTATTTCGATTGCTACTGCTGTTGCTTTTACTACCACAATTCTTGTTTGTATCTTTACTACTAGTAGGACCAGCAAGGTGAGTGTTACTGTAACTGTAACCAAACCACATGGATAATTACTAATGCTTATCTGCCGGAAAACCTCGTTCGTCTCGTTCGTTACTCTTCAAGACCAATAGCAATAGCTAGAACAACATCGATACTGCATCAACACCAACCAATTGCTTAATTCAAAAGAAGATAAAAAGCTAATTATGCGCCAACATTAGTTCCTAAGTGTAAAATATATTAAGATTAAGAATGCGCTAGGAATTCAGGGAAACTTTACATATATTGTATTTTGTATTGTATTGTATTGTATTGTATTGTGGTATGTGTAGAATACAAGGCACGATAATTGCACCAGTAAATAGTATATCAATAGCATTAATGATATTTTGTGATTGTGCTTGAGTTTGATTTCAATGTAATCATGACAGAATATGATGTTCAAAAAATTACTACTAGTGCTACTGATTATAGTTAGAATCATAATTAATTGCATAGGTAGATATTGTTACTACGCAGTAATGACATAAGCAAGCTGTTTATCTTCTTTTACTATATCCAAGGTAGTTATTGGAGTTGACGAAGTTACCAAAAGTGTCAAATGAAGTACATTAAAATTGAAACCCCTTTCCAACGATTCCAGAGATTAGATCGATGTGTAAGAATTATTTGAACGTCTCGAGAAAATAGATCTGAATTTTGACTCCACTTTGAATTGAATTGACTTCTGGATTTCCTTACTGAATTCCAAATTGCTCCTGGTTTTCGCTGCGAATTCCTCATTGAGTCGGAACAAATTATCATCTTTATTTTCTCTACGTTGATCCTTGGATTTGGATGAAAGCAGTTTCTTCAAGTATCTTCTGTTTTTTCGTGCGAGTTTCCTATTCCGTTCCAGGATAGAAACGATACTGTTTAGATGGTCGCTCACTCGGTTTCTATTCGCACTGTCGTCCGGAATAGTTTCCAGGTTGATATGTTTCAGATAATTAGCACTCTCAATAGCCATCGACATGTTTTGCTTCATCGAATTGATATTTTCTAAAACACTGACTGGACTGGGATTGGACCTTCCTTTGTTCCTTTGACTGTTAGAACCCTCACCTTGAAGTTGTGGTTGTAATTGTGATTGTAATTGCGATTCAAGCTTTATTGATGAATGCCTTGCCTTTTTAGGTGAGGAACGACGATGGCTGGATTTTGATTTGGATTTGTGCCTGAATTTGGTTTTTGAGTTTGGTTCTAGTTCTCTTCTTTTGTCGGTGCTGGAGGATGGGAAATGCTTTTGATTCAATGCAATAACTTTTGATTCAACTTTAATCTTCTTGCAGTAATTCTTGCCCGAGGCCATTATCGTGACCATAATATTGTAGTTGCACAGCTGTAACACTCGTTCTTTGTGTGATTGCAACGTCTTAGTTCCGGACTGAGATTATCAATCGCGTTCTTATTCCGTCTTTGAATGAAAGTACGAGAGGGAAGATAATCAAGGGATGATTACCATGCCATGGTCATTACCTTTTTTGTGCAATAATTTACTTTTTGAACATCATTAAGGATACATTTAGAGTACAGAGAAGAATCATGGAAATTTACTCGTGCGATATATGTACCTGCTTATTTGCATTATTATTACTACCCTTTCCAGTTTCCTGTCGAGTCCTTTTATGATGTTTAGTATAGTTATAACATAATATAACATAGACCTTTCTAGTACATAGTAATATGCTAAGGTGTGCTAGAAGCTTTTATGGAAAATACTCATTTTCAGGTAAAACCCCAATCCAGTTCTGTCCTGTCTAATCCTATCGGTCACTTTTACTTGGACCCAACTGGAAAATCGAAAACCATTAAGTAGGTCAAGGCAGATTAGAATACGTTTGTCGATGAGTGCATGTTTATAGGTAGGGAACGTATTGAAAACCAAACAGGTTTAACTTCCCGAGGCACTTATTGCTGTGATTGCTCTCATTCCTTTAGGTAGATTTTTTTCTGATTCTTAGTTATAGTCCCCGCTCGTCTCATTCCGCATAATTATTACAGTCCACCCTTGCGGCTTATGAATTCTTGTACTGCTTGTAGTACAGTTATGGTATATAAGCAGATGAATTCATGTAGATTCTAGTTTCATGCAAGGTTTCAGAATTTATGAAAAATACAAAATATTAATGATTGCATGTACCTAATTAATTATTTATATAACGAGAAGGACTTTTTTGAGTCGCAGGCCAGGAAAAAACTTGATCTTCTCCAATGCAAAATCTTAAAGAAACTGCATCTTATCTAGTGTCAAAAGAATTGAGCCTTTTCCGTAATAATTATGTAAAATAAATACCGTCGTTTTCGTGTACATAAAACAAATTGAACCGTTTTATTGCAAATTAAAAATAACCTCACCGTTTTCATCTAAATTTTTAAAAAACTGTGCCGTTTTCATGTAATATAAAAAAATCGCGCCATTTTCTTACAAGTTAAAAAACTGCGCCTATTTGGTGTCATTTTTTAAAAATGCGTTGTTGTCGAGTAAATTAAAAAATCTGCGAATTTTTTTGCAAATCTGAAAGAAAGCAGTGTATTTTTAAAAAATCATTTGCAGACCTAGGCCTTCGTGGCTTACCCTTATAGTTACACTTCGTTGTCCAACTTCGAATGGCACTGGCAGCATAAACTCATCATTCGATTGTTACTAGGTACTAATTAAAAAATACTTTTTTTTAAATTGCTTTAAATTCTTCTTTTGTACTTAATAATTATTTCTACCTTGATAGACTTTAAGTACAAGTTGGCATTGTAATCATAAATAGTGCCTAGAAATGCAAAAAAAAATTAGGTTCCACCGAGATTTGAACTCGGATCGCTGGATTCAAAGTCCAGAGTGCTAACCGTTACACCATGGAACCCTGGTTGGTGTGAAGGAAGCATTTGGTTTTCATCCTTTTTCATCAGCACTGCTCAATTGTTATCTACCTGTAGGTAATTAGTATTTAATTCTAGCATTAAGTGCAATCTCAAAAGAATAACCTGTTCGAGATCTACATCTACAGAGTTTCACTCTGTCGAAAACTGAAGAGTCCTCCATCCACTTTGAAGACTCCTCATCCTCAAGAGTGGTTGGGAAGCCTTTATTGTTTTAGAGCGGGAAGTGGGAAGCTTTTCAAGTTGAAAATCAAATAATTATGTTTTCTGAATGACAATGACAGGCGTCTAGTTCATTCACCACAACTTGCAAGAAGAAGTCCATTGATGTATAGAATTCCGTAATAAGGTACTTCTGATGTCTACGCTTCTACGCAGTACCAAGAAAACTTTGAAAAGATCTGGTCAAAGACTCTACAAAGATTTCGATTTTGATAGAGTTTTGCAGTGAGCTTAGCTTACGTTGTAATAGCCAGCGTAAAAACAGAGTTTGATGATCCGTCAGTCTATTTTTTATACGTGAAATGGGGATGAGGTACTTAATGTGCAGTTATAATTTGTAACTTTAAAACCTATTTTTGAGTTGTGACCTCCCAAAAGTAAATCTGCCCACTGTGGGCTGTAGTCGCTGTAGTCGTGCAGGAATAAAAGCAGGCAGAATTGCCGGCCATCGAATTCAAAGAGTAGCGTTTTGCGCTAAAATTTGGTCTCTACTTACACTCTCACATCTGTACTGAAGTGTACTGTACAAATGGCACAAATTGTCCTAGTTCTGGATGCAAAATGAGTTTTTTGCCACCATTTTTACCTAAATGCCATTCCGGGACAATCTTGTCCCGGAATGCCCCAACCCCAACCCGGGACACGGGACATTATTGTCCATTCAATCTCGGTCATGCCGGGACACTTGGCAACCCTAATCTACACTTATATCATTTTATACACGTTTTTACTATGGTTTTGCGATTTTATTAATTGAATAAAGGTTTAACTACAAATTGGTTGTTAAATGTTTTACATCGTATGTGGTATTAATTGTAATATGTTTTTTTTAAGTTGACGGCCAATATTCCGGACGCCGTTGAACGACCTTGAATCAACTTGATCTTCCAGCTCTTCGCTTATATAGCTTGGTCTTGGCATATTCATTTCATATGTAGTAGTATTAAAAAACAACTATGTATTACGTAATCATTCTCACACTATCCAATTCCAAATCCAATCCCAATATTTACATTCTAAACGTCGACGGAGGATCCTTCCATCTCTAGTACTACATAATATATAATAAATTATATGTAGTACAACTGCACAGATTAATATAAATTCAACATAAGACTAATCGTGAATTCTCTAGAGCTGGATGTAAATATTTATTAGCACTGTATAGTAGTTTAATACTGTATTCTCAATGCATTTAGTATAATAATTTCAAGCTGCATAAAGTGGTTTGCGTACTTTTATTTTGCTATGTTATGTTATGTTATGTATGGAGGCAGGTTTAATATTGTAACTCATCTGCTGATAACGATAGTGCTAATGATATTCATGTCTGGAATCGAAGGGATTGGGATATGGAATTGCCATTGCATAATGTAGTCGGGACAAGCTGCAATTCTGTACTGCGTCGGACAATTTGTGTTTTGTCTACAGTACTTTGGCATTTAGTATTGTTGCTTTGCTTCACTATTACTTTTACTTCATCTTAGGTTTATTGGACCATCTTTTTATGGGACTAGTAGTAGTGTGTTTTGTCCGGTTTATTTTGACTGTATGATTGTCAACGTGAACGCAGTTGGATTTTAAGACTGTTCTTTGTCGTAGTCTAGTAACTTCTACCAGTCATAAGGTAAGCAGAAAAAATGTAGAAATAATAAATATTTACTATTAAGGATCGTCTTCAGGTTTTTAGTATCTAGTGACCTTTTGTCTTTTGTTTGGCGTTGTCACTTGCATTTGACTTTGAGTTTGACTTTGAAGCTGTCACTTTAGAATTTATCGTTGACAGTTTGGTCAGCTAGCCAGTCAGCAAGTCAGCACTGTTCAAATTAACTGTGCAACACATAATTATAATTTTGTGCTGCTGTACTGCACTGGGTCATTTGGGGATAGTTAATTCAGGTTTATTATCTGCATGTTATTTAAATTATTTTTGTATTTGATTAATTATTATAGGTATTATTATATGTATTTGACTTGATTTTTTGCTGCTATTTGTACTAGGATTGATATTTAGTGATATTTAATTATAATAAGTTATTATTTAATAACTAATTAATCGAGCGTGTTTGAAATATTAGCTCTTTTTTCAGATCTCTAGGTTTCAATAATAGTTGTGTCCAACTTATAATTAACAGAAGATTGGACGATATAATTTGTAGTAATTATTTTTTGGTTGCATTATAGATATGAGTTGCGAAAGTCATTGTGGCGGAGGAGACGCCGGTTCCGGAAAGGAAGATTGCGGTCCGGGTTACAAAGATGTGGAAAGTGCGATGAAAGGACCACGAGAAGAGATCCTCTATGTGCCGTGTATTCAAACGGATTCTAGTAAACACGACTATCTTGCTACTGTCGACGTCGATCCCAAAAGTCAAGATTATACCAAGGTGAATTTTTCATTTTCCTTAATTCTTTTTGTTTAGCAACAGGTTATGTACAAAACGTAATTAACGCTTTGCACATTTCAAAAAGTAAAGTGTATTTTCTTGCATTCTAAGAAACAGACATAAAAACAACGTTTTGCACCTAAAAATAAAAGAACGTTGAAAGAAAATGATAACATCTAAAAATAATAAATTACTGAACAGGTAGCACAATTTCAATTTCGCGCCTTCTGGGACAGGTAATTAACGAAGATTGCAAAGGCGTGATTGAGAACGATGAAAGTCGCACTACCTTATAATTTGCTTATTCGATTTCAAATTCGTTCCTTATTATTGTTTCATTAATGTTGTTTTCGTTTATTGGTTTGATCAGGTGATCCACAGACTGAAGATGCCGAACGCAGGTGACGAACTTCATCATTCAGGTTGGAACATTTGCAGCAGCTGTCACGGATGTACGAAGATTCGTCGAGACAAACTTATTCTGCCGTGTTTGGGCTCCGATCGGGTGTACATCGTGGATGTGGGAAAGCATCCGAAAGAACCTCAGCTTCACAAAGTCGTCGAGCCCAGTGAAATGCACGCGTATCAACTCGGCACTCCGCACACCACTCATTGCTTGCCCCAAGGGGAGATCATGATTTCCACGATGGGGGACGAGAATGGAGAGGGCAAGGGATCCTACTTTCTTCTCGATGCCAAAAATAATTTTGCAGTTAAAGGTAACTACTACTTTTTCACAGTTAACAATATCATTATGCAATAGCCAAAGATGTACTCACTAACAAGTGATAGATGGCAGCTCTGAGAATGTAAATTCTCTGTGAATTTTGAAAAAAATTAGAAAAATTTCCGGCATTTAGTGAAGTTACTTTCGGGGGAAGTTCGAGCAAAAAATTGGGAAATTCTGGGAATTACTGCTTTATGTATAGCGGGGCATTAAATATCAAAATTGGGAATTGTGCCAACTCTAACTAGTAAGTAGTTGTCCTACTAATTACTAACTTATACTATTATTGTGGGAAATTCAAATTCCAGGAAAGTGGACAGAAGAAACGAGCAAATTCGGCTACGATTTCTGGTATCAGCCACATCACAACGTTATGGTTTCCTCTGAATGGGGAGCACCCAAATCATTCAAGAAAGGTTTGGTTCTCGATGATATTCCACAGGGCTTGTATGGTCAAAGTCTAAATGTGTGGAAGTGGAACGAGAGGACATTGGAGCAAACGATCGATTTGGGTCCGGAAGGATTGACACCACTTGAAGTTCGCTTCCTCCACAATCCCTTAGCAACAGAGGGCTTTGTCGGCTGCGCTCTTCCTGGAAATGTGTTCCGTTTCTATAAAACTGGAGAAGGTCCTTGGGCAGCTGAGAAGGTGATTAGTATCCCTCCGAAGGAAGTCGAGGGATGGATTTTGCCCTCAATGGCAGGGGTGATTACTGATATCCTCATTAGTCTCGACGACCGATTCCTCTACCTGAGTAACTGGACTCATGGAGATATTCGCCAATACGACATTTCCGACACACGCAAACCCGTACTAGTGGGTCAAGTCTTTCTTGGAGGATCCATTTTGCAAGGGGGAGCTGTCAAGGTCACCAAGGACCAAGAGTTAGAGGTAAGTTGGGGTAACACTGTCTTCATTCCCTTTATTTGTATGAAATTCACAAACAACCAAACCAAAATTGTCCTCTTACTTGTCAAATGCAAACAAATCCACCGCATATTTCGAAGAACAATTTAGTCATCAAAACATAATTATTTATTTAATCTACCAGGAGCAACCGAAGCCAGTGATAATAAAGGGAAGGAGGGTAACAGGCGCTGCACAAATGATTCAATTGAGTTTGGATGGAACTCGCCTGTACGTAACCACCTCACTGTACTCACCCTGGGATAGACAATTTTATCCGGATATGATCGAGACGGGATCCGTTCTTTGTCAGATAAACGTGGATAACAAGAAAGGAGGATTAACTTTGAATGAAGACTTCCTCGTAGATTTCGGAAAGGAGCCCGACGGTCCCGTCTTGGCTCATGAAATTCGTTATCCCGGTGGCGACTGTACTTCCGATATTTGGTTGCCTCCAAAATAATATTTTCTCAATAACTAAAAAAACCTCCAGTTTCCACTTCTGTCAATAAAGTCCAAGTCATGTGCACAAAAAGTCACAAGAAACTGCATAACTCCATTAAAACCATAATACATTGCAGCTTTTGATTCCGCTCAATAACTTCCACTTCCCACGGCACGCTTGACCTACAAACATGCATGATGATTGCTGATTGAATAAGTCAATGTCATATGTCAAGGGTTAAATTGCTATTATCATATATGATCAAATGTGCTCAAAGTAATAAAATAATAGTTGTTTCATTGTTGTGTAGGGAGTCATACCAACTTTTTCTCTCAGTTGTTGTCTCTCGTGGATTCAACAGTCACCAGGAATATTTAATTTTTTTAAATTAAAATAATATCATTTAACTACATCAAATTAATCAAGGTCTACCAGCTACCTTGAGCTTGCTACGCTGGACTGGAGCAGGCTAAATTTTTTTTAGATACGTTTTGAATTTAAACTATATTTTTATAAAAATCCAAGTTTGAACGACGTTCTTGTGTGAAATTGTGAAAATTAAGAGAGTGACGCTGAACCGCTGAACACAATGTCAAGTAAAGTGAATTCAAATTCAAATCAGAGCCTAGCACAGCGCCATGTCCATAGAAAAAACAAGTTAAAGTCAATAATTACATACATAATAACAAAAACCAATAAACGAGTTAAATCAAAATGCAGTTTTATAATTACGTTCAACTCTTGTCCTGTCTTTGTCCTTACCAATTGATCAAAACCTCCTTTTAATAACAATAAAATCGTGGCAAACGTGTGTATAACGTATAAGCATGTGTTTACAATTGCAATATATGAGGAATAGGAATATTTATTAAAGGTTGAAAGTACAGAATTCTGGGTCACGAATGATGATAATGGTCCATCATCATTATCATTACCATTGTCACTGTAGCTGCTTACAAGATGCAAGCGTCTTTGGTTTCGTCAAAATTCCATTTATTAGACGATCTATCTACGATTATGGTTATGAAATAATGAAATTAAGAAGACCCTAGATGTTACCCTACTTGTTTACACATGTGCCTACTCTAATCACTAACTTATAATGTAATCCACGAGACAGAAGGACTAATGATAACCCTAAGAAGCTTACCTTATAACCCTAACTAATTACCAGTGTGTCTTGTTGATTATTGTAAATTGGTAAATCGTAATTAATATTTGTGCATGTGCTCCCAGTCAGTGTCATACAAGTACGATAATATAATTCTAATAATTAAAATGAATTCGGGTTATTGAGTGAACTAGTGAACATAACAACAAACACTTGCAAAGTTACAAGAATTTCGAGGTGACTGTGCAACTATATGGAACGATGCAAGCGGGAGTGTTATCGTTGTCTACCATTTCCAAGTAATTTCTTTTAATTATTCCATTTGAAGTGTTCAGCTTTCCATTTAAGTAGTTTGTGCATTACAGAATACAGGACATTCGGATAAATATTTGGATTGTATCTTCGTATCGTGTGTGACAGTATGATTTAATGCGACCGAGATTATGCGATTTATGGCCAGCATTATGCAATTTTATGCAGCTTTATTTTGAATTTGTATTGGTGAATTGTACTGTACGGGCCAATTTTGATGTTTTGCAATTAATGACTTTAAGGGTCTCACATTTAACAGCGGAAGAGCTTGATGCTTGAAGTTGTATACAAGATTCATTTATAGCAGCATGCAAATTGTGAGCTTTGGAAAACTATGCATTTTCAAACATTTTATGTATTAAATGTATTGTATTTCGCAATATAATAATATAGTATGAGTATTTTTGTAAATCGCGAATATCCTTGATTTTAGTGATACTCGTTGTAGAAAATTTTCTTTAGTGGTTTCGTAAATTGGTACTGTGGACTTTTTCAAAAAAATGCAAATGCGTTTTTGAATTTTGGAAACTTTTGCCTCACGTTTGGGGTCGAACAATTTTTGAAATAAACGTAAAATTCAAGTAAAGTCGAAAAATGTCGTTTTGGTTGATTTGATGGTGAATGAAATTGCTGAATATGGTGTAACTAAATAAGGATTCTTTGTTGATTCTGTTTTTTGAAAAGACAAAAGAGTAGATGCAACACGTTGTTCGTTGGCGGACGATATGATTGTTGGAATTGGAATTAGCAAGTTATGAAGTTACGTGGACGGAGAAAAAAACATTGGAATAGTCTACTCTTGAAATTGCGTTTAACTTTTCTCGTTTTTCAACTTTACATGGCATTTGTTCGCTCACAAGACCCACCTCCGGAACCAGAAGACCCTGACCATCTCAGATCAGGAGACATTATCAGCAAGTTACTCTCGCAATTTACCATTCTTACAAATTACAAATTACATTACGAAAATTCTTATTTGCCATTTCCAAATTCAACACCTTCTACTTCTTTTATAACTTAATTACCATAAAACTTCTAATAATAGTCGTCCTCTGAATATAGCCTACCTCTGGCCTGTATGATAGCCGGGAGTTGTTGTAAAAACAACTCCCATAGCGTACTTTTTTTTACTTTTCAACCGTAGTCAATAATTCCAATTTTTTGCTTCAAAATTTATACTTTTAAATTTTACACTTTTAAAACGTTCAAAAATTCAGATATGATTCAGCACAGAAAAAACGGTTAAAAATCAAATGTTGTTCAGCGAATAAAAACGCTCAAAAATTCAGAATTCGTTGTTGGGCTGTTAAATATCTTTATCCAAAGCTCGGTTTTTTTCAGTACCTTAGAGGTCTTTTTTGTGCGTTTCTTGAATTATGACAATTAGTAATTATAATACAATACACTGATAACTATAGCTTGTCCGAGTGCCTTCACACGTAATGTTTTTATAAAGCATAATATGACGGAAATGAATTTGCAGGCTATCAAATCTTCGTGGACAAGATAGAGTTGGGAAGAGAGGTGAAGTCACGGGAAGCTAACATTTTGATTCTGCGACCGATTCGGGGTTCTCTTCAGTTTGTGCGTACGAGCAGGGAAATCCGATATACGCGTGCGTACATCGCCATACTATCGAAACACCAAGGCACCCCTACGCGACTCTTCATCTTCATCATCATGCCTATTCTCATGACAAGTCTACTTGCCATGATTTTCAGAGCCATCAAACCCAGCTGGAACAATGACAAATTGCCCAAGACAGAGTATCCTCTCGTCCCCCTTGTCTACTTCCAACAATCTGCCAACGAAGCTCGACTCAAGCGGAATAGTCGGAAAACCGTCGAAACCATCTCCAAGTACTTCCTCATTCGTGCCAACGAATCCTACATTGACCTGGACGAAATCCGAAATGCTGCCATCACCAGACAAACACTGGCCAGAAGTCCTTGGGCGCTCATTCGTTTTATGATACGACTCCAAGTTATTTATTCCCACAGTCAGAACAAAACTGGAGCTGGAGGTCAGACTTTGGAAGGAAATAAAGCGGCTCGAGAACAACTACAACATCAGCTCCTGCTGCTGCAACAACAGCAACAACAGAGTAGCTCATCGGATAGAGACAGAAGAGAATCTGTGGCGAGAGAAGCCACGGTCACTGTGGACGCGATTCTGGCCAGAATAAATGCCGCTAATCGTGTAGGGACGAGTGTTGGGGAGGACTCCACCGATGGGGATCTCAATTTTGATACAGGGATACGTAAGAAAAATGCAAGAGAATTACTCAAAAGTTGAATACCCCTTATGAGGAACAGCCAAACCACCTATTCATTATTATTACGTATGCTAGAATTATTCGCTATTCATTATTGTCTACAATGTTCATCTTGCGATAAACCCAAGAGATATCACAGTACTTTTCATTATAGTGCATTTCAATTAATAAACCAATTTTCTATCATCCAACTCAACCATTGTTTCGCGTGTCACTAACAGCATTTAATTACAGTTAAGCTATGCAGTTGTAATCAATACTTTTTAGCGACGCTGTACAAATTAAATGTATACCAATTTTCTATCATCCAACTCAACCATTGTTTCGCGTGTCACTAACAGCATTTAATTACAGTTAAGCTATGCAGTTGTAATCAATACTTTTTAGCGACGCTGTACAAATTAAACGTAGGTAAATTAGAATCACCAGTACCAGAGATACCTACACTAACGAGTAATCATTACTTGTCCAACTTATCCAGCCTGATTCAAGGACTGTGTTTTTGTTTTTTTTTCAGATGGAAAAACATTGTACAGATTATGATATACCTATATATGTACATATATAAGCGGAGTACCCTCTGCCTTACAACTTACAGATCTTACCATTTCAGTTCTTACAGTCACGTTGGCATGGGCTCATAGGCACTCGCCACAATTCTCCACACGTCTCTATGCCAACTTGACTGTAAGAACTGAATGCGTAAGATCTACGGCAGAAGGTATTCCGCTATTATAGTGTACAGTGTACACGCTAAAAATGACTAACAAGTAAGATTTGAGCGACGAAGACTTTTGACTTTTGTGATTTTACATGACTTTGGTCGGTCTACATTTGGCAATGCGTTTTAGAATAATTTCCCTTCATAATCGACGTTCCTTTCCCCGGGAGAGACCGGTGATTGTGATGTAACAACTACACAAAACCATAACTCCAGACTCCAGCACCGCGTGGAAAGTTCTTTTGCCACAGTTTTTTATTTCCGCATTAAAATGTAAAAATATCTAATCTAAGTCATAATTTCCTATAAAATAGTCCCGAGCTGAGACGAGAGTACTTTAACAATAGAACATTTCATAAAATATAACGAACACCGTGTTTGTTTTAATGACTAATAGTAGCTTGATTGTTACACCATCTTGAAAATGCAACATTTTTTCTCGGTTCGAATTTGGATTTGTTGACGTAATTGTAGTAGAATATCTAGAACTATTATAGAATACTGAGAAAGTTGGACTGGTAATTTCAAAGAAACAAAAACATAGGTAGGTGGTTAAAAAATGGAGTTACAAATTACAAAATTACGTTGGAACTAAAGCGAATGTGAATCATAATAATCTCTCATAGCCTGATAAAGTTACAGAGACAAAGCCACCGCCAAAATCACCAAACTCAGTCTAAATGCAATAAAATATCAAATAACTGCTTAAACATGTAAGTAAATAAGATTACTTAAAAAAGACTAAAATACAAACCATA
>JAAXYX010003649.1:0-13874 GCA_036851915.1 Ptenothrix huangshanensis | reverse complement strand
CTGCAGAATCAAAAATACACTTTCTCTTTGCTATCAAAATACTCTCGGTATAATAATAATTTACTCTTAAAAGTTGTTTAAAAAATAGAATTCCAAACATCATTTGATTTTTAGGCGCTACATGGAAAAGGTCATTTCATAGTATCTTTTCGTGAAGCAGAAATTCTTTCAAACCGTTTAAAATCGTTGTAAAGAGAACATTGGCAGTTTAGGTATACTTGTTTATATCACCAATGAACTTTCATCGTTCAAGAAATTAATATGTGATGTTCAAATAAGGGTATTAGAGCCCTGCGGCACTCACTGTACCGAAAAGACATTGCCGAAAGGGCAAAGGGTAGGTCCGCAGACATTCCGGAGACTTTGAATCCAAACCACAATAATATAAATCAGTCTAGCTTCAAAGTTGTATTCAAAATCAGTTCACGTTTTGAAAAAGGCTCCAAAAAATAATAAATCTGATGGGAATAATGGGATTCAACTTTTAATTTGTTAGCACCACTGTAAAAATTTCGAATACTGAGATTTTGCAAGAAACACCTACAACTGCTGATTGCCAACTGAACTGCGATCCATTCAAATCATCAATCATAGCTACAGGCAAGAAGAGCTTTCTTCTTTCAGCCTAACAATCGCATGTTAAATCGCATTATAATCCTGGATTTTTTGGAACATTTTTTGAATCACGATCCGTACTCAAGTCTACATCTTCATACTCAAAATGCAGCATATCAGTTACTCACCGACAACACTGTTTGATGCGCCTTAAATGTTTGACCTTCGCATGCAAGTGTCACATCCGTAAGAGATTCTTGCTGGAGAAGACGTTCTAAAACATCTATGAAATTACTGGCATGATTATTCCATCGAAGGCAAAAATGTTGATCAATCCCACCCATCTTCATTAAGTAATTCTTCCTGTATCTTGATTTATCAGAATATTACTCTTGATTCCGTATTACTTTCTAACTATGTACACCAAATATTCTCTTAACTCTGAGGTAGAGCTGACTAAACGGGATTACGTAAACACAAGACGTACTAAATCTTGCCTGGAGTAAGAATCTTGATTCTGCAAAACAAGATTAATGTGTTACAGTCGAAGACAAGACGTTAATTTCAGAAAAAGCACATTCCGCTGCAGTATTCACTATTCATGGAACTAGAGTTTTTTTTTAGAAAAATTAAATAAAGATCTCAATGCTATCCACTAGCTCCATTGCTAATAATTAAACTAGAGTTTAGTTTTCAGACAAGAATTGTGGAATAGTATGGAATAGTGGAAATAAGCCAGGCCAGAGATGAATGAGAAGTACTGAAACTGAACAGTGTAAAGTACTGCAAAGGTGACTTCAACCATTTAGAACCTGCTGAGGGATGAACACTTGTAGGATGAGGGATAGGGGACTCGCGTTTATGCAAACTCGCATTCAGTGTTCAGTTTAGTGCAGTTCAGTTCAGTTTCATACAAGGCCAAACCTACCAAACTCACATTGATTTTATTTTAGAAGTAAAGGAGTAAAGAAGTAAAGGATGCCGTATTTCCATGTATTTCCCACGTACACAGACAGCCTTTCCTTTCAGCCTTCCTTCTCTTTCCCATTCCCTGAGACCCCAAAAAGTAAGCCTTTACGCCTTCACCATCTACTATTAGGCAGTAGGTTCTCATCTCAGTCGTCTCAGGCAGGGAGGCACTAAGGAGTCGTCCAGCAGTCGTCCAGTCGCTATCGTGGGTGGGTTCCGATCCACATTCCTTTCCACTGCCAAAACAATCGCTGGCTCAATTCCGCAGCAGACTTGATTCCAACCTGCCGCCTCACGTCCTGGCTGCACGCCCCCTCCAACGCATATTGCAGGGTGTGCAGGCTATACAGGCCTGGAGGACAACCAGGGGGCCGGGATCCTGCAAAAATGAAAAATACATAGTGCAAAGGGACGCTCAACTTTCGGCAATCCGCACACTTGCACAAGTCTATGCACAACTGGATGAACTATATGTTTTGTGCGGGAAAACTCCGCCATAAAGTACTCTGCTGATCGTGTGAAGATGGCATGCGAAACCTTAGACATTCTCATGTGTCTAAGGAGTCCCGACTCCACGCTCACAATCCTCGTTAAATTAAACCTGGCCTGGCACTGGCACTGGCACTCACAATCACAATCACCGAGTAATCACACTGTCGTTAAACTTGCTCCGTCAACTTCAGTCATACAGTTTCCCCTTAAAATCATATCACCTCTGGGTACATCACTCCTAAAACTTGCCCATGATTAGCTAATGCATGCTGAATAGATACGCGGTTTTGTATCCCATATGTAGCGCATGCAGTATGGTATTCTCCGTATTTTATGTATGTAGTAGACCCAGCATGGTGTTATGTTATGCACATGGCATATGTCATTCATTACGCACATGGTGAAAAATTGTAAAATAAGGTTGATTTCTTTTTCTGCCAAGGTACTAATACATGCAATATATGAAAGCAAAAATCATTTGAAAACTAGATACAAAGATGATGGGATCGATTAGGATTTCAAAGATGTAGGTAGGTTGAGTCAGGTCTTCGTTGTAATTCAATCGCATTTTTCTCATTTATATCTCTGGGTCTCTGTTTTCACTCTATAGAGCTCCGTTTGAACTCTGGTGTCTTTATTTTTTTAGACTGTTATTTTATAATTCAAAAAATTTTTGAGGAAGGATTTTGTTTTCATAATATCATCCCTGCGGTATCTACATTTCCTTATATTATGCTACTAATAACCTATAATGTGTGTATTTGTAGTAAAACTTTGCCTTTAAGTGTTTTATTGACAATTTATTACCGTTACACGTATGTAAAAACTCACTACTCCGGTCCTGAACTATTCAATTAAGCCTAGAAGTATAGGTAGAAGTTCAATATTCTCCTCCAAACCAGAATGGCACAAAAGAAATTGAAATGGCGAACTGTATGTAAGTTATGTTGCTGTGGTTACTAAACTCACAATACCCCATAATTGTGCTAGTTATGGAGGGAATTTCTTCACACGCAACATAGGAATATATATGCAAATGTTGTTCAAAGATGAAAAATTTCATTTCATCTGAACCAAATTGTGTATGTGCCAACTGCCAACACCAGCACAAAAGCTGACGTTCCTTTAGATCTCGGTATTCCAAAAACCACCAAATTCGTGAACATTTGTTACATGACTGGGTTTTTCTTGCTACCCAATAAGCCACATACGACGCAGAAACAGACCAGGTTCAAAGGCACCAATATTAGTCATTTAGTTAGTGGTGTATTTGTTATGATTGTGTACAAAATATTAATTTATTCAATGTTCATAAGCCCTCACCAGATCGTTCCAGGAAAAGGTCTACCTTGAGGAACTAATGTTGAACGGTTCAACTTGAACCTCGCCAATACTATTTACATCGGCAGCGAATCGAATTGTTTTCCAGCAGGGAGAATTAAGAATCCATGAAAGTTCGTTGTCATTACCGCAGTCTTTTCTAAGCACGATTTCAGAAATTTTGCTCTTTTACTCCAGCATACGAGTATAGTTTCATGTTGTTCATGTATCGTAGGTACTATACAAGCGAAGATATAAATATAAATATCACCCACACGAAGTACATAATACACAAATAGTATTGTCAAGGGACCAAGAAAGACTTATTTTTTTATTTTCCAACTACTACTTGACCATTATTATTGATTCGATGTAACGAGATCAGTACGTCAGCACTTATTATGTACAGGCCAGTCAGCCGATCAGCATAATGCACACAGTTGCTATTGGTATTCTAGTTCACAATGGTCCAAGAAGAATCCATACAAAATGACTTACGTTTGTATGTACCTATGGTTACCTACCTACTTGCATCTTCAGTGAACTGGCACGGTCAGAAGTTTACGTTGATACAAATAATACAACAAATATAGATATATAGATATCTTGTTACAGCAAGCCTCACAATTCCTAAGCCAGGGATGCTCAGGATTTTCGGCGTAGGATTGTCTTCATTTACTCATCGTCCTTATTTCCCTGGTTTATATCCCCACACAAATATAAATACCTAGGTAGGTACCTCAGTTTTTTGCCAGCAATGTCAAGCCCAATAAATTGCAATGCCAGGTTGGACACGAACTGCTCATAGGTATTTGCCTTTAAAAGTAGAACTGGCAGAGATATAAGACCAGAGGTAAGGGCCATTTTTTGGTAGGATTTTATTTTAGTGAAATCATTACTGCTCGTCGCTGGAACCAAACAGAGCAGTGTCTCACTAATAGAAAGAAAGATTGGAGTACAGAGATGATTGGAATCATTATTATCATCAAGCGTTCCATCGTATCGAGCTAGGAGAGGTGAAAATCCTTTGATCAGACATGTGTCTGTGGTATAAGACGTCTGTAGAAAGCAAATAAGAAACATACAAAGTGAAATCAAAATGGTCCGTCAAGCAAATCGTAGCAGTTCACCATCATCCAAATCTACCTCAACAGGAAGGTCCGCAAGATCGAAAAACCCTGAAGCTTACCGTGATTCCAGTTCATCTGATTTGTTTAAAGAAAGTGATCATACAAAAAGCCAGGAAAGCGATCGGAACAAACAGCAAGAGCAATCATGGTTTGATCAATTTCAGTCTCCTGAGGCCCTAGAATACATGACATACTTTGTGCTGTTCAACTCTTTGTTAATGTTTTGTACGATGTTTCCTTGGGATCTCGTGAAAACTATATTTGAATATTTTCTTGGCTTTATCCTGAATCGCTGAGGTTGCTTCGGTCAGCTGTAATTCGATTTTGATTGCAAACTGATAGCAAGTTTTGAACTAGTATCTTGGTGTGGCCAACAATGGCAATTACATTTTTACTAAGAATGACTATTGCTCTTTGTGTCCTTTGGTGGTACAGTGCAAACGTACTGAAGCTAATTGATGAGTATTTTCGTTCCGAATTCACAAAACATTTGACCAAGGAATATCAAAGAAACCCAAGGATAGCAGCATTCGATAAAGACCGCCCTGAATATACTTACTTAACATACAATCGGGATAAGTCTTCATGGGATAAGATATTGCCTCAGACATCCAGTAAAAACGATTTTAGAAAACATGACACAAAGTTCAACCAGGATCTCTGTAATCCCTACGAGGTAACAGTTTGTTTAATTGGTACTTGTCGAAATCGAAAATACGCTTGAGTGAAAGGCTTAAGAGAGTAATGTGTACACACTCTGGATAAGATAAAGTTCAAATCACACAGTGATGACATAAATACGTTAAAAGGTCGAGCTAAATTGCAATTGCAGCAATGTTTGTATTATTAGTTCATTGTTGACATAGATATAGCTAAAGGGATTCATTACAAGACTACGTAGTATCTGTGGACAAGGGCATTGCCATTACATGGAGTGGGCTACTGTGCCTCACCACTTGGGCACATACATGCATATAAGTCTGTATGTATGTATGAGACGTCTGGAATTATAACCACTGTCTACTGCTTTTGAAAGCCTCCGCTTACATCATGTTAAAATATCCGTTCTTTGCTGCCGAAACATTACAATGAAGCCAATTTATTTAGCCTTTGTCGAAAACGAGTCATTTTAGAACTTTTAATAGTTATATATTGATGCTCAGAAATATCCTATTCTTGTGCGATAGCATCTCTCACTGCACTTTTGTCGTTTTCGACTTCGCTAATTGTTAATAATCAAATTTTATTCTCTACTCTAGAACTTTGTCAATTAATTGTGCTATATCCTATTGTTCGAAAGGTTTTATTCTTGAAGTACCGATTTAATACAAAATTTCTTCGGGACTAACTTGTGGTTTACTCACTACGCAGAATGATTACAAGTAAAGTGAGCGCTTTTGCGGAGATAAATGGTTCATGTGGAGACTGTGACAGACAGACCCTTAGTTCAATTGTATGAAGTGAGGTAATTGAGTATTGATTTTCTTTGGTTGTCCACAGAAGGAAACGTAAACAGAGATGCTCGATATTTTACAGAACCCGCAAACATTTTCATTGGTAATTCAATAGGGATGGCAGTATGTAGTTGGAGGGTAAATTAATTACCTATTTTTCCACAAATCTGCAATGGTTGACTTCAGTTACCAGACTACTATTTTATTATGTACCGGCTGTAATACAAACAACAAATAAGATTGCTTGTACAATGCAAGAGAGAAATTAGATATGACAGCGACTTGGCCAGAGATCAATTAATTTACTTTACGTTTACTAGATACGATTTAAATTTCAAAGCTAGGAAAACAACACTGGTAAACTAGTCAATGAAGGCTTCTGAACGGCAAGCTCAATGCCCAAAGCCGAACTACAACAAAGCAAATCAATAACACTTTCGACAGTTTATTCAACAACACGTGGAAGATAAGGTATCTTCTTATACACCTTGCACCTATGCAATCCGTTAGCATATCACTGAGGAATACAACTCCGAAAACCCAGACGAATGAGTGCTTACCACTATCAATGTAAGGAGCTGATAATAATAACTTCACCTGGAGACATGGCTGAGTTTCTTTCTCTCCCTCACATATGGTCGTTGTCAGCCTCGATTGTTTCCTTGAATGATTTGAACTTTAAAGCAGCCACCGCTACAGTCTTTCCACAATATTTTTTCTTATGAACTTGTTTGATTAAAAATAGAATCAAATTACAGTGTACACATGAACGAAAGGTAAAACTTTCTTGAAAAGGAATAACACGGACGACATATCATGTTGCAACAAGTACAAGTTCAAAAATCCAAAAATAAGAAACAAAATCCTAAGTTGCTATTCAGAACTTTGACGTCAAAAGTTCGGAGCTTTTCAGTTTTTCAGTTCTTGATCATTTCGCGGAACTTACCTAGTTTTTCTTCCATTCGGCTTATACAGTCCTGCCTTTACATGATAATGGGATGATAATGATGATGAGTATATATGCTTAGAGTTTGAACACGACAGTTTTTACGCATGTCTTACTACCACAATAATTATTTGTAGTCGTAAAACTGTGTATCCTACAAAATCTACAACAAATGTTATCTATTCAATCCGTCGTATTTACATTTTCGTTAGCTAAGAAATGTGAATTAGGGCTGTGTTTAATTAATAGGGAGCACTTTTTTTTAAAAAAAATCTAACTTCGCATGCGCGGTAAGAAGAAAGGTCTTCGTTTTACTAAAATTCTAGCAGTATAGGGTTTGCACTGTATAATCTTATCATTAGAATGCTACCACTTGCATCACCCAACATACTTCATTAAATGTGAATTAAGGCTGTGTTTAATTAATAGGGAGCACTTTTTTAAAAAAAATCTAACTTCGCATGCGCGGTAAGAATAAAGGTCTTCGTTTTACTAAAATTCTAGCAGTATAGGGTTTGCACTGTATAATCTTATCGTTAGAATGCTACCACTTGCATCACCCAACATACTTCATTTCATAAGTACCTTGTACCTACCTACCTATATATGTAGGTACCTAACTCATACAATGACCGTTTTCGTTATTCTGTATAACATTTTGATATCTGGGGTGTTATTTATTACATACTTGTTTTTCACTTAATATATACATAAATATTAGATGATCGATTTGCAAAATATGCATGAATATAAGAACTACATTGTAATAAAATTGTATAGTGTAGTGAAATTAAATTTGATTTAGGGACACTGCTATTGTCCACGTTTATTTGCAAATAGTGTCTGAAAAATAAGCGGATGTATTTACTTTTTGTGCTTAAGACAGCTACAAAAGTTGCTTAAAGGATTTGATGTTAATCCAATTCCCAGGTATTTATGGTTACAAAACAGAAATTTCACCTCCACTTATGGTGAGTTTGTGAGCGATGCTAACCATGCGGTGTCTCTTATTCTAAATTAAGGACAATTATAGAAAATAATTGAATTTGCCAGCCCCCAAGGCATTACTCGACTATAAAGTTTCTGGTCGCGTTTTGGAGAACCCAAGTCTCAACGCAAGAAGTTCGAAAAGGCTACCCAAACCAACTAGAATTTGTATGCTACTAGAAAGCAAGTATATTTCCATATTGTATATTTTGCTTTTGTCAAAGTTTGGGAAAAATTCTTGAGTTGAGTAGAGAATTTTAGGGAATGTACATTCTGTCTATGGAATTTGTATCTTGTATTTTTAAGTGTCCGTCAATTCAAACCAGCCCATTTGTATTGTATGTTCTAGACAGTGAAATAAAGCTCACTCAAACTCAAACTCGACGAAGCCTATAACCTAGCTAGGCGAAGCTAGGTTCTTAGAGGTGTGCAAAAATAAATCCACGAATAGAGTACAAGACTGTCATCCATAGCTTCATTGTTCATAAAAGCCATATACTTTTGGGAAACAGGAAATACCTAGGTTAGAATTTATTGAATTTTGAAGGCAGTCTAGAGTTTCTCAATGCACCTTTGTTTGTTTGATAAATAGGAGAAGTGGAAAAATGTAAAGGAAAAACCAGACGAATATTTGTTCACCTCTTCCCAAGTGGATTCCCCGGAGATTGATGAGAGTGTCACACCAAGAACAACTTCTTCTTCGTACCTGCCAAACATCAGGGACGATACCGGGGGAACAATGACTACGACAGAAACTACTGCCAAAATCCAGCAACAAGCATCTCCCAAAGTTGTAGGAATAGAAGAGTCACAAGCAGACGGCTTCCAAGTCTTGGGACCGTTACAGAAGGAACTGGTTAAAATGCCGCCACATTCTTCCACAGGGCTGAATAAAGCAACCGAGGCAAGTAACGATTATGTAAGTCAATCAATAAGATTTGACGGCAGTTGCATTAGGATAAGATCTGAATCTGGCATCACGAGCAGCAGTAATAGTTACACCAACGATCTACCACCAACAACAATTCCTATCACCGACCCTCGTGCATTTCAGTTGTCATCAGACACAGCAAAACAGCGATTTCAACTTCAGCCTCACGAACAAGAACAACATCCTGAAAGTCTGTTCGCCCAAGTAAAACCACCGCCGTCACTGAGGGGAAAGAAACTACTGGAGGACCTTTTACAGGACACTGAACATGAAAACACATGCTTTGAGCGTTCCAAGTGGAATTAGAAATAGACGATGTTCCAGTGCTAACAAATTGACCGTGTCTACGGTGACAATGACAGTATACAATCTTGCAGTCAATTTGACAACATATTACTGGCGACGGAGAAAATTGACTTACGTGGATTAAAAATTAGGCAAATATACGTTTGTGAAGAGTGCAGCGAATACAAATTAAGTTCGATTCACTACAGTGGCTTCCAACATGCAGTTGACTGTCCGTGTCTTGTTTTTCAATTTTAAGTGCTTAGAAAGCACGAAGTTTTGAATTAGTTTGGTTTCAGTTTGAAAGTATACTAGATTAATGTCAATATAAATAATTTTCTTGGTTGTTTCTTCTCACCGCATTCATTTTACTTTGCTTGTTTTAACATTTTAATCAGCCATCCCATAAATAGCATTTAGCATGTACGACCTGTGACTGTGAATTATATTCACTGGTTTTCTGTTCACTTTCCTCGTTTTGCGTGTTATGTGAACTAAACACGATATCATGGCCTATCCCTAACTTCTTACTTCCCACTTCCGCACATAATGTGTAACATTAATTTTCCAAAGCCCAAATAATTATATTATATTAATTCGTATCTTCCGTGTTTGCCTAGCTTTATAAGAAGGCTTTATTAAGAAGGCTACATTATTTATGAAATATTGCTTATTAGTCGTCGTATTCTATAGTTTTAAATTAATTTGTATCTCTGCAGAGCAGTAAAGTAAACAGACGTACTCTTTTCAAAGTAATTTGAAAACTATCATAGATTCGCAGGGTTTTACTGAATCATCTTAGGATATTATATGTACTTCAAAGCAGACAAATCTTATTATATAGTTACTAGGATGAATGCATTCATTCGTGATTAATCCAGTTGCTGGGGTTTAGTAGTAAATAAATGTGAGCAACTACGCAAATTAAATTTAGGGCAATATTCGTCAGGGTCCATCGTGAGGGAACGACGCAACGGAAAAGCAAGTTCAAGACTGTAGCAAGAAGCTGTGGACAATTTTTGTTGTTCAAACTGAAACTAAAATATCAGAAGGGTGTACCTTCGACGAGAAAACGAGAGTGGGCGTAAAGAAGCTTATTGTGAAGAAAATGGAAGGATTGAATGAGAAGACCATGGAAAATGCTACCATGCACTAATAAGAGTTGAATTGCTTCCTAGAATTCTACTTCTCACTCGGAGAAAACTCCGAACCGTCAAAGTTGTCGTTCTGGGTGAATGTCTTCTGATGTTGTTGCTACGACCATTGTCACTACATCCTCATTATTATTATTCCGTCCCACACTTCTGGGTATGGCCCGGGTAATCTTAAAGCTGTATCATCTCTACTTTAAGCTCATAAACTCTCTGAAACTTAATATTAAATGCGTTTCTGTTAATGTTTTTGTTCATTTAATTATTGTTTCTCACTAGGCAAATATCTACTAATCCGCTGTCCTTATAATAAATATTTTATTTTGAAAGGCAGAGATGTGCGGCGCGTGTAAGGTCCTGACGACGATACTTCTTCCGTAGAGATCATGCATGCTATCTAGTCTAGTGAAATATTAGTAAGGTACCTATTCAGTTTTGCCTAGAATAGGTATTTAAGGTGTATAAATACAGTTTGCGGTATTTGTGGCTTACATTACATATACTTGAATAGGAATGCACTAGATAAGTTGTGGAAAATGAGAACATTGAGACATTTATTCATTTCTAAAGCTTAATTTTCTGTTCTGGAATTTTCTCAAGTGTGTACATCTTTATGGGAGCTTGATGAAACCTGGACAAAGTGTGAGCAAGATCAAAGGATACACACATGATTTATTTTTTGTCATTTCAATGTGAATCCAAGTTCCAATTTGGACTTTGGACTTGACTCTTCCAGTTCAGTCAACTCACATCGTTTAATTGCAACCTTTTACTCGTCACAGCATTGTGTATTTATACAATGGCACGCTCTCCAAGTTTTCAAAGACCAAGGACACTACTTGGAAGAGGAATGGGGAGTATTTATTTTGGTCAACTGTGTAAGACACTGAACATGGTACGTGGAGCCAGCTACACCACCACCATGATTTCTGTATGAGCCAACTAAAAACTAATTGTGTGTCTACTTTCCAGAAATCATTGTTCAACAAAGTTGCACTCGACAACATGAGTCTAGTAGTAATTGTTAGGTAGTCGTAGTGCTCGAACCGGAAACCTTTTCTTGTACATATTTGTAAAGCATACATATTAATTGCGGGAATAAATTATTTTCCATCACACAGCGCTGATTACTTTCTTTCTGTCTTTATTTCATTTGGTTTTTGTAAATGGATTTTAAATGACAAATAAGCTTAGCTTTCGTAAATATTAGTGGTCAGGCAGCAGTCATACGGTCTCTCTAATAAAAATACAAATGTTTGTAGAGCTAACAGCGGGGTTGTTGTTTTATGATTATTTTTATTTTGTACAGTTGGGTGGGTGTTTAGGTACATTTATCTTCAAGAAAATTCAATCCAGGGGGTCCCGGTTTCAGATTTTGACTATTTAACAATGCAGAAGTCGCCATTATTTATGGACTCTATTATTTTTGTGAACCCATAGAGAACTTAATTCGGCTATCCAATTTCTATACTGTCACTGTCAACGCACTTACACTTACCTGTCTGAACATTGGGCCTAAATTAATTTGTGTCTCTGATAAATAAAATAGGATAGGAAACAAAAAGGAAAGGCAATTGTACCTTGTCGATATCCTGATCACCAGAGAAAAGCAAATACCATTACTCTTGAATGAACACATTGTTTTAATGAGAGACCAAAAGTCCAATATTTCGTCTTGTTCTCTGTGTTTGCGATTTCGAGACGGAACTATGCTGCAGAACGAGGATTGCTGCCGGTATAGTCCATACATCCATTTATTATCCCCTGCTTGGCTCAATTACTAGTATCCAATGAAGATTTGTTGGTACAGACCGACCAACAAATACAGGCGTAGTATATCTACTGTATACAGAGATTCCGGCATCAGGATTTTATTTCTCTATTCTTCCTTACTTCCTTGCAACTCCGATGTTGCGTTGAAAGCAACGACACATTTCACTTCCACCCGAATTCGGTGAAAGCAGGACGAACTGGTATGTATGTATATGCTATCGTAGATTTACCTACATTCATAATATTTACCGTAAAGCTTTTAATAGAATGCCCCACACTAAAAGGTAAACTTGGCCCCAAGCCCTGCGGTCAGAAAGAGGCCCGCGCATTGCTTTTGCGCGTACAGTTTTCCACTATTACCTTCACTTTCTTCTCCATTAAGTCTAGGTAGGCAAAAGGGCACCGCGGTGTACGGTGCTACCGTTTTATGGCAAATTTTGCCTAAGACCCTCGCTGCATTTGAAGCTTTACACTAAATATCTATACGTATATGATAATAGAGGTTAATTTATTAGATCAAGAAGCGTAACGCATTTGTTTATACACACGGAACATTAAATGCATATTTCATCAGCAGCTCTTCAAGCCAAACAACAATGCAGGGTATTATAGAGTTTATTAATATGAGGAGTACGAATGCCTCTCCAATGATTTGTATGAAAGCTGTACACGAGTAATGCTTCATAAATAAGTCTTTGGTACAATAGCAAGATCTCCTAAGTACGACGTCGACAGATATGATGTAAAAGAAACACTGGCTTGATTGGAACATCTTACGAACTCAAATACAGACGTCTCGTAGTTGCAGTTTCGCTTCAGGAGCAAATATACTTGTGAGAAATGCTTCAAAGAAATGCTATTTTTAGTCTTAATTAATAAAGACGCAATCACCGCCCTTGTACAATATGTACGAGCTTGCGATGTAATTATTGTACAAACTTCGCATTCAGTGTAATGCTACCAAGATGAAAATTGAATCTTGGTACGTAAGACCCTGGAATAAAAATAGACCTAAGAATATAATGACATCAAAGTAATAATTCTCCCATATACAAACACTAATTCGTTTACTTGGCAGTCTGTCCTTTGACGTATGGTAAATTCCATATGTACACACAAGTATATTCATTTTGGTGCTCGTATTAGCAATCCTGTAGTGAGCAGAAGGGAGTTTATAGTCATTTGGGTAGTTTCTTTCTGGAGGGTACAGGGTTCAGGGTGAGCGTTTATTTATATGTTTACGTTTTTATTGTGCATAATGCTCGGTACACTAGTATGCTATATGGTGGATACGATAGAAACAATCTCACACGCTTCGAGTTTTCCTTTCCAGGAGGAGATGAAAGTGAAAGTGAGAAAATTGTGAGCAAGACGAAGACGGAGATGGAAAAAGTGGAGTCAAGCTGTGTAGGCTCGTGGAAATAGGATATCCGAAATATTTTTTGTCTTCTTCATTTGATTTTCCCCTCCCAACATCATGTTTAGCCACCATTCACTCGGATTTCTTCGTGTGATGATGCTGATGATGATGATAAGAACATAATAATGAAAATCCCCGAGTGCTCTAGTCTTAAACAAACAACGATATGAACCTTGTTGGACCATCTATTCCTTGTATCGCGTACCAGCCAGCATTCCCTTCTAATTTCCCCATCAACAACTGAGACCAAGAACCAATATGAATCACCTCTTATTGCATAGGAATTCAATATATAACCAAACATGCACTGGCATTTCCATTTACGTACACTACAAATAAAAATGTCGCACTGGGAAAAGATGTGAGATTATGTAAACATTTTGATATTGGTTTGCCTGTGAAAGATAATCATGAAGCGAAAATATAATCTTGCTTTTTAATATCATGACACAACGTATAAC
>JAAXYX010003648.1:0-13874 GCA_036851915.1 Ptenothrix huangshanensis | reverse complement strand
GTTTTAGTTTTGATGCATTATGAATAAATGAGGAAGACGAAGTCCTGGAGATTTTTGTGTCTGCTTGCCTCATATTTACGGCTACTCGGAAAACATATGTAAGTAGGTACTTTAATTTCTACATCTACCCACATACCTACCTAGTTACTATTTACCAAGATACCTAGGTAAGATTGGACTAATACACAGAGGAATCTGGAAGTACATAGATCCTAGACATTTGTAAAAAGTAGGGCCGAAGTCAAGGGAAGTCGCAGTTAAAGAGTGAGTTGTAAATGGATTTTGTAGTTGTGGTTCCTCTAAACTACTTTGTATTGTATTGTGTTGTCTTGTAGTGTGTGGTATGAAATCGGGTTGTAAGTATGTTGTATTTCGATACAATACAAATGCAGAGCAAAAGTCAAAATGGGATGGTAGGTAGGTACCTACCTTGGTATGTTAAGTTGCTGAAGGTTGAGATTGCCCCTTGCTGTGTTCATTCATCTTTTCTCCTTTCCCGTCTCAGCACCGGGCACCATTCACCATTCACTCACCGACACCGAGTCCGAACACGGCACCGACTACGACTCACCTGTAAATGTATTGCAAGGCACCCCATTTTCTTCTGTAGTTTTGTTGCTCTTGTATATTTCTGTTAGGTACTTCTTGTACATCTCCTGTTCGAATTTTAAAGTCTTATTTTGGACATTTTTAAAGCAAAGGTACTCCATCTCCACTCCATTAACTATGGACGGGATGGACAGGATTTTATTGGAATGGTTGAAAGTCCAATTGTGCCGACTGTTCTGGACTTTGTCGGTGTAATAAGTAGGTATTTGTGTTACGCCATTCATGTTACACGTTACACCATTGCAGTTCGTATTGGAACTGGTGACTACGGTCGTAAAGTTGATTATGACTTTTTCCACTCGGCCATGATTGAATATTAGTTTCTCAGAAAAATCCTAAAAAAGAAGAACTACGTCTTTGAAAATGTGCTTGCGAATTTTTAAAGTATGTAATAAGTGCATTCGTAAAGTAGTATCATTATTTTGCATAAATGTCGTTCTAACTCATCAGTAGCAACAAAATTCACTCATGTATACGCTATTTAAGCTAAAAAATTTCCACTGTAAAAATTTTCCATTAGCTCATTTTTTACCAGTTTAGTTAGGAATTTGCGCGTGAAAGAATGAAAGGCGTTGATTGATGTTGTATGGAAAGAGACTAAGAAAGATTGAAATTGACAGCTAGCAATTTACAGGTAGTGGTGGGTAGTCTGAATGTCTGAATATGTACATGGTCAGTCAGAAACGACTACGGAGAAACGACTATGGAGGTCGAAGTGAGGTTAATGAAGTTTGAGTCGTATTCGTCTGGTTTCACTCATTACCTACGTTGCTAGTTGCTATTCCAGTCTTCAGCTGCATGGGAACGACGGAGAAGGCGTATGAAGTGATAGGGTGTAATTAATAGTGATGCGAAATAAATACTTTTGAAGTCGATTAACTTTTATTTATTGTTGCATCCTTGGTTCTTTCGTCTTAGGTTTTGGTACCTTAGGTATTTAATGCATGATTTATTCCGTTGATAATGCCATTGATTTATTTACATTACATTGCTATGACTGCCACTGCACTGCACACTGCACTGCACTTGGAACTCCATTGTGCCTCTGGGCACCTGACCTGTGGTGGGATTGGGTACACTCTCCAAAATACCGTCCTATTTTTAATATTTGAATATCCGTGACTCATCTCTGTCTGTTACTCAACGTTAAACGTTACTCGTCGAGTTGTAGAATTTTGATTGCTGGTTGATTCCAGCTCCTGTTTTTTAATACAGGTTTACTTTGGCTGAATATTTCCGTTTCAGAGTTTAAGATCCTCAGACTCAGACTCGCCCATCATCGCCGTGGCCATATTTGTGTCTGGTTGAGCTAACCTATGCAAGTATGTATACGGTTCTTGAGACATAAGGTAACTTACACGCTGCAAGGGGAAACGTAGGAGATGGCTAATCAGTAATCATTGTTAAACATTCAGTTAATACGCAGTGTTCTCATTCTGATATGTTGCCCATGTTCTTTCGGAGGCAGTAGGAGAAAGATGAAAAAAGAAAAGGAGAATTTGAAAGTGAGGATTTCAGGATTTATGGTGTAAGCTGAAGACTGTAATTTGATTCAGGTTAATGAGTACTTGCTAGCTGGTTGCTGGATAATGTTAGAGTACACATGTAAATTTAGATAAACGGCTATTTCATATTTATGTATTCCAAGTTAACAAGTTCAAGTTGTCAAGCAAAGCAGACGTACCTAATAAGGCGTACACAAGTTAGTGTTGTGCTCCCGATGGTGATTGAAAAATGAGGGATCTAAAGTATATTTTATTGTATTCCTTCCTTACCTGTTATTAACCATTGATTATGCTTATATAAGTCTAGATTCAATAATTTCATTAATATCGACGATTAACCATTTACACTTTAGTGGTGATCTTGCACTTATTGAATTTTTGAAGAAAGAGCTAGATGTTAGATACTGGAGGTATGACGTAGATCAAACATAAAAATAATGGATGAATCATCATTTTATTATTATTTTCCTTGTATTTTTTTTAAGAATTATAGATATTAAAACTAAGATCGAGATATGGCGAGAAAACGTGAGACTGAAAGAATCCTGTGGTAGTTTTCTTTGTGGTTTGGCTTTTGAATTGAATTGAAATTGATTCTGTTTCTACAAAAGTTTCAGTGGTGGTGTGATGTGGTGTAAAATGGGAAAAAAATTTAATGTAAAACATGTGGATGATTAAACGTTTAGGTTTCGATCGTGTCTGAAGCAGACGAATACGGGTGCAGCTGATTTTGTGGGCAAGTTATTTTTCAACGTAGTTCAGACCAAGTGTTTTGTTCTTAAACCTGAGATGACCTGTGGAAAACGAAGTTGGTGGGGAAAGTGCTTAAAGACGGAGTACAAGAGACAAGCGATTCTTCGCGATCCTCTACCATACTGATGATCAACCCAGTTGTCTAAGGATTCCTCTCATTCTAACAAAACAGTACTGTATTTAATTATCCAATTATTGAGAATTAGTAACTACTACGAATACGATTGTAACATAATGATAAATACGTAATGCTACGATGTAATTATCATTACATATTCTACACATGCACAGTCTAATCACGCATTATCACATAAGTAGGTATAAGACTACGATAAGAATAATAATTAATTATGAGTATCTCCGGTATTTCGTTTGTAGCCTGTCTCGAATATTTTGTAAATATAATTGTTAGTTATATTCTATACGTTATAGTTGAAGGTAGGCGTAGCTTATGATTATGCTGTCACATAATTATGTGTGTACATTTGTATGTACTATAATAATTTTATTATCATTATTATAATTCATAATTGTATAAAAAAAGAGACATGACTTATTACTATTACTATGCATAGTTGATTGTAAGATAGATTCTAAGACATTGCTTGGTAGCTTTAGTAGTAGTTACTTTGAAATGGTCGTGCCGTCGTTTCGTTCATCATTTACGGATTACACCTGAGGGATGTCATCGGAAGACAAAGACGAAGATTTTCTTACTGTCCTACGAAGTTGATCCCACATGTCGTAGCTTTAGCTGCACACTATGAATTACTTAGGTTTATCACAAAAATCGCAAATTTCAGATTCCTTCCATAGTTAGTTAATCGATCGTTTCTCTGAATTCTGAAAGAGCTGTGGATTTTATATCTGCTGTAGGAAGGAGTGGTTTCCCAGCTGCGTTTTTAGTGTTCACAGCGTGTAATTGTAATGCTAGTGGTAAGGTAGGTGCCTATTTAAAATGTGTATGCAGTTATTATTTTGTGGCATATATTACTATTATGATTTTTAGTCCCATTGAAGGGGACGAACTATTTTTGTTATCTGTCGTTGTTTTATTTGTGTTGTAGGTAATGAAGGAGAAACTTGTGGTAAATGTTTGTTATATAAGAAAACGAATATTTACTGATCATAAAGGATAGAACAATTGAAAGACGTTATTGTTGTAGGTGTGCCAAAGCAAGTTTATTTTATCCTATCCTCAGTGTCATTTTGTCATTCCCCAGTTTATGGTTCATATACATAAAGGTAACTTGATCAGCTTATATTAAATGTCTCTGGAAGGTAGAAACTTGACGGTTGGGAAACCAAGGTTTGGGAATGCCAACCAGAAAACATGATAGTTGAGTGAATATTTAAGTTGAGATAGTTGTGCTAATAACGAATCTTGAATTAGTATCTGGTAACATGAATTTAGTACATTCAAGGTTTTTATATTTTCCAGTATATATACATGCTTGATTACTGGAACGGAATTCTGGAATTTAAGAATACCTATAATGATGCTAATATTTGTTGATTGTAAAGCTAGGGACATTATTATACCCATTACTTATATGCCGATTACGATTTACAATTGTATGAATAATATCGTGTGGTCTAATCGCACGTTTTTCTTTCACTTTCAGATTTTCCATTTCAGAAACTATAGGTGTATGTAGAACAGGCTATTCAATAAACGAAAATAAAAATTAAGCATCGCAGTGTCTGACATCGGTCGTCGTATAGAATAGAAGTTGATATTGATGACATAGCACAACCCCTAATTGATACATTTTACAATTACGAATTAGTTAATAATAAAATTGCACGTATCAGTTTTGGAAAATAAAGCATGAAATACTCGATCTCGATGACTTACTGTAATAATTATAATCTGAGCATTATTGTAATCTACATTTATATAAGTACTTGAATAGGTTTAATGAATATCAGAGGTAACATATTATGTAATAGCGAATGAAGTACATAACAAAAAAATAAATTACGTATAATTATCTTAAATGAATTACGAAATGCGAATAATGTCAATTCCCATGCTGTATTTAATGGTATTTATTACTTTTGGATTCACGGATTAGAAGTAGACTCGTGTATTTACATATCTACCCTTTACTACGTGGCATTATTACCGGCACTGTCACTGGTTTGGCAGTAGCCTTCGGAATTTAGCACACGTACGTGGAAGCAAATTATTTATTTAGGTTGGTTCTGTTCCGTTCCCATGATCCGCGTATCATCTCATGGCGATAGTGGATTTCGGAATTCGGACAATTCGATTCCAGGCTATGAAGCACTCTTGATGAAGATCGTATTGAGGCTACCTAAACAATGATTGTTTTAGGATCAATTTTTGAAGCATTGTTCAAGCCCAAGTGCTTTCCGGCCTTAAATGAAGCTTTAAAAGAACGCTGAAACAACAGAAGCAGATGGGAGTAAACCTATGGATAAGATTGTAAACACATTACAAATGAGCTGACAAAACCAGTTTAGAAGAGTGTTTTCATGGATGTTGATCGCTCATTGGAACAGACTGGCAGAATTCGATGGCTCAAACAGATCGATTGGGAATAGTTCTTGAGAGTATTATCTATTTAAAGTATTTTTTCTAGCTGCGGAAAGATTACAACAGTTGCTAATAGCAGAGACAAATGTAAACATTTTATCTTGAGATGGCAGTGGAATTTTTCGGAGAATGATTTTGCCCACTTTTTCTGATGAACAGGAGGGATGAAACACAGTATAACGTTCTTATAACATTCACCTTTGCCGATAATGCCCACTTAGGCAGGGACAACAGCCAGACGGTGGTAAGTCTACTTCCACTTGATTATTACTACCCGCAAGCAAAAACAGTAAGGGGAAGAACGAAGCATGTCGTCGTGGAAGAAACAAAGAGCCTATGAGCAATGACAAGACAGGCTACGTTCAAGACTTTTTTGCGTCTTGTGTACTAGGGTAGTATAAGGTACTTGCATAGAGCTGTCAAATACGGCAGCTAAGATTTGTGTCAAAGTTCTTTTAATTAAATGCCATGCTCTTTTTATAGTCCAGCAAGTCTCGTTGAGCTGTCCACAATAGAGTATGTAGGTATATGATTATGTATATACATACATACCGTAAAGCTTCTAATTATAGCCCGGGCTATCATTGTAAATATTTACTTTTCTCCCTGGTCATCGTAATGCTTAAGCATAGGATTTGACCCGGCTATAAAAGGAGCAGGCTATCTTTAGAGGCAGGCTATTATTAGAAGTTTTACGGTATGTATAAGATGTATCTATACTATTATGCATCACTGTTGTCATGCATATGTGCATAGGATTTGACCCGGCTATAAAAGGAGGCAGGCTATCTTTAGAGGCAGGCTATTATTAGAAGTTTTACGGTATGTATAAGATGTATCTATACTATTATGCATCACTGTTGTCATGCATATGAACCGGTGTACGTCGGTGTACTTGATATTTTAATTGGAGAACAAAATCTTTTCATATCACATCAATTCACATGGATAGAAGCAGTAAAAATGATTATCTACTATAGGTATGTATGTTGGTGGAAAGACGGGCAGAAAATGAATGATAAAGCAAAAATACCCACAACTGGTAAGTAGTGGTAAGAGCACAGTAAAGAGGTATGTATAATTGTATACAAATTTTATTAAAATTGATACCTTAACCTATTCGCTTATTTGTGATAAAAGAGGCTGTTCACATTAAAACAAATTTACGTAATCAATAAAACAGAATCTAATGTCGTTGCGTTGATTTTCCATTTTTATCTCATTTTGTCATTTTGTGGATACAGAAACATTTGTTTTAAAAGTCCTACCGTAAAGCTCAGTGTTATTTTTCTACTACTCAAGCGGAAGTGCAAAACACAAAATAAAATGAAGTGCAGGATAAAAACAATTAAGTATATTCAGCTTCAATGTAAAAGACATGGATTCACAAACTACAACCATTTCCAGTGATGGATGATAGGTTCGAACTCGAATTTATCAGGTTGTCCAAAGTGGCGGAGATTACTTACGGAAGTATTGGACCATTGGAAAGAGGGTAAGGGATCATAGGTAGGACCTGAGATGCCAATGAATTGCTGAAGTAAAAACATGTCCAGATTTGTAAGCTTCATGTCGGTTCCTCCCATGGGACGATGACCTGAAAGCAATTCATAATATTATGTAATGTGGTAACTAGATTAAGCATGACTGAGTAAAGAAAGACCTCAAAAAATTGACAGAACGATTATACAATATAACTGTGATGCTGTAAATAATTACACAAGATTTAAACCACTTACCAAGAGCTGGGAAAGGATATTTTCCAGTCTCTGGGTTTAGTTCCGATCGAGCTGAGATGGCATTAATGGCAGAGTAAGGCGGAGTACAGTTACATTTGGACAAAGGATCATTTTGGTAGTCATTGTAACGCATTAGATCCATCATGGAATCTAGATCTTGAACTTTGGATTGATCCCGTGCAAAGATTTTAGCTCGTGGACAGTTGTTAAAAGAATAGTAGTCCCCATACTTTGCTTGCATGTTATTTACTCCACTTAGCTGGTAGATATCTTTAGTGTAGGGAATGTTGTACGATGCCCAGTAGCCAGTTTCATTCAGAACGGAAGTCACGTCCTTGGATACCACTACGCCTGGAAAAGTAATGAAACAATAGGATTGGAATTACGACCAAAATAGACATACCTCAGGCTATAGCGAGGAAAGTAGTGAAAGGAAGATTAAAAGTTTGTTTAAAAGTTTACCGGGAAGTTGTTCTGCAATCCAGAGTAAGCCTTCATTGATCGGTCGCTCAGGTTCGAAGAGATTATAATTCAAGACCATCCATTGATTATTGTACGTGCCAGAGTTAAACAATGTAAATAATTTGGTCCACTCGCGACCGTCACGAGCTAACCGATTGGCTACCATCACACGTACAGCGGTGAACAACTAAAATGTAAAAGAACAGTAACAATGTATAAACGTAATATTGTTATTCTTTATAATTAACAAAGTTTCGCGTATCAACACTGCACATCACGCACAACCGAATGTTTGCATTAAACAACTTGTAATTACAGTACAAACAAGCATACCGAATTTGTAGGCGAGATGCGACTCCAAAGATCTCGATTAAAGTTTGAAATGCTGGTCTCGGTGACCATGAGACCGGATGAAATGGTGTAGAAATCATCCATAGACCATAGCATACCGGGATAGGAACTCATGGAAATACTTGTTCCTGGTACAGTTGTTCCATCTTTTTTCGAAGAAGTGGTCAACGGGAAGTTATAGCGTTTAATGATTCTCAACATGGATTCGTAACTGTAAAAAACCCCGTATTTAATTACATAATTTATGATTTTAAGACATTTCAACTACATACCCCTCTAATCGTTACGTAAAAGTGGTAGGTACATATTTGTATGGTAATTACCTCCACCAAGTAACATGAGATACATAAACATCCCGCTTTCCGATTAATTTTACAAGCACCGAGCAATGGCCATCACTTCTCATATCGGCTGTTTTACTACCCTTAGGATTTGGGTCCAAAGCGCTTTCCAAATCCATTAAGTCGCCAAGAAGATTACTGATGATAAATGGCAAATAAATATATGACTGATTGTGAAAATAGGCATAGCAAATATAACCAATTCTTAAATAAATACTATTCAATACAAATGTTTCCATAAATAAATTCCAAAAAGTGGTAGCATTAAAAACATCCATGCTACCTACGGCTTGTTTAGTATAATTAGACATTTTACTCACATTAGGACGAAGTCAATTGCAGGGATTTTCATTGACGTTCCATTAGCCGCTTTTTCGAATCCGAATATAAGCCCTTTAAGCTGTTCATACATCAGTCGGACATGATGCCAATATGGTGATGAATCTTGCAACTGCGAAATACTTTTATCAACCCAATCTTGATTCTGACCGACAAATTTCTTCACAAATTTGCATAGCGTTGGCTTCTCAACACAGTATTGCTGTAGAAATAGAAACAAATTTCGTACAAATTAAATGATAGTTTATGCATACTGAGTTCAATAATTATTACTTATAAAATAATCGTCCCCTACACATGTTAATGTTTGTCATTCCAAAATTTTTGATTTGAAGTAAAAATTACCTCAATTAAGTTTTGCCAGAAGTTAAAGATAAGATCCCGAGTGAGATAACCTTCTGCCAATCCAGCAGTCATACATTTGCATCTCATCTGGCCATGTAGGTTTGGTCTCAACTTCCAAGAAACCCCAGCTAGTTTTTGAAGAAACAATCGGTACAGTTTAAAATCAGCAATTTTCATTTGAGAAGCCGTGCGTCATACAAAATCAAACATTTATAGAATGTTTCATTGTAGAAAACACATACGTACCCAGTTTTGTTTACCATGTTTTGGAAACGTGCTTTAGCCACCCAATCGACATTTGTATCATCCTGAGCAGCATAGCCAGACGCAAAGATCTGAAGACAAAAAGCATGGGACATTATTAATAATTAATTGGGTAGACAATAACTCAACAGATCTATTTATTTAGATCTAACTATTTTAAAATGATTGTACATAATTTATTCTTGAATGCAACGTCTTACTATGACATCATATCCTTTCTCCTGTGTCCATGTGACATATGCAAATTTTCCATGAATATGAGGGGGTGGTTTCTACATCATCATTTATAGATGGAAATTCTCTGTTACGCGTTAATCCTTCGGAGTAAGCAACCGTCGCTACGAGGAAGACTAAACTTGCCGTCAGTCTAATCATTTTGTTCAGATACACCTGTTACAAAAAAGTAAGTTTTAGTACAAACAAAATAATTTGAATAAATATTTTCAACTTCTTCATAAAAACAATAAAAACCACTTGTAGTACACAAAACATATAAATGATGACTACTAAGTTGTGGACTAATAATACTTTCAGCTGCACATTCAAATTGTGTTTTGAATATCATTGAGCTTTAAATATTACTTAAGGCAAATACCAAAACTTTTTTCAACTTTGTAAGTAATTACTGTTTCGCTAACAAACTTTTATCATAACTCGATGTGGAACTACTAACAAACTCACTAGGGTCAAACTGGCCAAAACTCCTTAAATAGCATAGTCATGTTATTCTAGTCATTGATATTTTGAATCTACGAACACTTTCTGTCATCTAAGCGACGGAGATTCATGAGCTCAATATTAGTTGACAGTGTAAACATTATCCACGGTACAAGCACGCTAGCACATAACCGAGTTAAATATGTACTCAACTCGTCATTCTCCTACCGAAGCTGAAAGCTACTACGCATAATTACAATTAATTATACACAAAATATGAACTATTTGACATAGTTGCCAAAGTTTGTCTTTTGTAAACGAATGATTAATATTAATCAATATTTATATACCATACCCATGCAAACGAGAAAAAACTTCAATCAAACATTTCCCATGCTCACAACGAAGAGCGAACTTTATCACCTTATAAGTACCTGGTTACAAAACCATGAACTGATGACTGCCTGAAAAACTTCAGTACAGAATCTTCAAGAACGATTTCCTGAAATAAGTGTCTTTAAGTCACTTCAACTATATTACGTACACTGTCAGGAGTGGTCATCTTCAAGTTAATAAATATGCATCTCTTTTGCATCTTGGCGTGGAAGATGACTAAGAGATGCATACAAAATACGGCGCAGATGCGATTTTTTTATTGTCATCATCTCTTAGGCATCTAATGGGGAAGATGCAAAAGAGATGAAGATTAAAAATAATAAAGATGTTATTTTCTGTGAAATTTGATGGGATGTGAAGCAGATGAAATATTTGGTAAAATAAGATGCAATATTTTCATGTGCAAAAGAAAGCATATGTAATGACGTTTTGAAATCGTCGTAGGACGACAAAGCATAAATTCATGCAGTTATTCAAATGCATGAAACCTAATTGTGCATGTGACTGTACATGGGCTACGAATAAAGTGCGTCCGTGTTCATTCATGAACTTTTTTCATCCCTCCTGCTCGCGAGCAGACATCAACGTCTTGATGACCTATTCCGTACACGGAGCATTAGAATAGGGGCACGCTTGTGAGTGAAGCCGGGAGAAGGACTTGCTGCGGCAAAGGATTGTGGAGTGTGGGAAGTGGGAGCTCTGGAAGCGGGCCGTCGTTTTCCAGGTCAGTCTACCGTCGTTTTGTCTGCACTCGCTTCAGTGCAACCTTTGACACGGCCAAGAAGGTCAATGTCAATGGTGGGGATGCTCATCCTTTGTGGACTTTCTTGAAGAACAAGCAAGTGAGTTGATTTTGATTTTCACAATTGTTCGGACTAATGGAAGCTTTCCTTAGATTAGCGGGTGTTCTTCGGTAAGTGGTGCACGGAAAAATTCACTTTTTTTAATTTACAATTTACGTGTGTGGTTGTGTTAGGTCAGGTTAGGTTAGGTTAAGTTAGGTTAGGTTAGGTTATGTTAGGTTAAATTAGGGGGTTACCGAAGGTCAAAGTTCGTCTTCAGTTAGGTTAAATTCTAAATTAAAAAAGTGAATTTTTCCGTGTACCACATACCGACGAATCCCCAGATTAGCTGAATGTTATTATGTTCAGAGGAGTATGTGGTATTATTTTTTATAATTTGTTAATTTTTTTTATCTAATTTGAAGGGGGAAACTCGGAATTTCATCCAGTGGAATATCACTAAGTTTGTTGTTGAAAAACAAGGAAATGTTGTGAATCGATTTGGGCCTTCAACTGAGTCAAATGTAAGCAGTTGTTAAATGCAACCAAATTATTGTTAATATAAATTATTGAATCATTGTCCTTTGAATTAGCGTGTTAAATGTTTTCTTCATTTGATTTTGACAGTCATTCGAGTCAGAGTTGGTGCAACTCAGTAAGATCTGATGTGACCTCCAATGTGAATCAAAACTAACCGATTCTCTCCCTCCTTGACGAAAGTTTCGATGGCAGTCCCATCGCCAGTGCCAATGTCGATACCAAAAAAGTAAATGGAAACACGATAAAAATAATTATGCTATGTTCTTAATCTCTTTTGTTTTCAAACGGTGGCTAATTTAATGACGTTAGCCTTTCAAACCGAACTCTTTTGGTCAGGACTAATTGATATTCCTACATTAGCTGTTACGGAAAAATACTACACTGACACCGACCATGATCTTTCTAGTTTAGGACTATGATTACGATATAACGATAAGTATTACGATAACTATCACAATTTAATCGATTCTCTCATTACTTCCTTGCAGAATGTCAATAACAGCGGCGTTTAGGGGTGTTCTTCGGTAAGTGGTGCCCTGCAGCCGACGACTTCGGTAAGTGGTGCCCCGACCCTCTTCAGTATGTGGTGCCCCGACCTTCTTCGATAAGTGGTGCCCTGACCTTCTTCGGTAAGTGGTGCCCACGCAAAAGTCACTAGTTTTCACAAAAGTAAGCACACTTTTGGTTTAAAAGTAGTTAAAATAACGTAACCGTGCCATACAAGACAATTTCTTGCACTTTCCATGCATTCACTTCCATGTGATACAATTTTGAAATCCAAATTAATAATTCTAGAATTTTGTTTAGCTTATACGTTGAATATTTTTGTTTCCTACGAAAAATCGTCATCCATAATAGTTAATAAAAAGAATTTCTTGCAGTCATTTGAGGCAAGTATTTAAGATGGCAACATCAGGATTTCCCTACTCACTACTCCACATGTGCCGTATTTTGTATAGAGGTGAACGCGGTACAGCCCAGCTTTGCCAACAAGAAGGATTGAGCTTAAAGAGTAAAATTATTATTGTGTAAACAAATGTCAAGCTGAGTGTTGTCTTGAAGGCCATCCCAGCGAAGGTTTGGAGGGGGAGGCATGCTAACTGGTGAAATTTAATTTTTGTTGTGAAGTTATGAATTTAATTAACATCTAAATATTTGCTTTATTTCTGCATTTGGGAAAGTGCCGAAGTGCTGGAATAGTTGATAACTTAATAAGTATGTAAACATTTGTATTTACGTTGGGTTTGGGAGGGATACGAGCGTAGCTGCGGCGCAAGCTTTAAATTCATAATTAATACAAGGCAATAATGTTATAAAAAATAACTTCGCAACGAAAATATAATTTCATCAATTAGCATGCCGCCTCTCCAAACCTTCGCTGGGATGTCCCTTCGGATAATCTTCGGTAAGTCGAGCCCGGTAAAATTCACATTTTTTAAATTACAATACATCGGTGTGTGCTGTTGGGTTAGGTTAAGTTAGGTTAGGGGTGACCGAATGTCAAAGTTCATCTTCGGTTAGGTTAAATTGTAAATTAAAAAAATGAATTAACCGGGCTGGACTTACCAAGGAATCCGCGGCTCTTCATCTTCGATATCCTTCGCATGACGGCATATAAACAATTAGCCACACAAATTGTAAAGCATTCACTCACCTATGGTGAAAATATTACGCATGTAGCAAGTATAAATTCTGATGTTGTCATCTTAATTATTTGCCATAAGCTGCTTGGAGAAATTAATTTTATTAACGAGTATGAAACGCGAAATTATTAAATGCACAAGTTAAAATAAAATTCCTTAACCGGAATTTTAAAATTTTAAATCGAAATGAATGCATGGAAAGGGCAAGAAATTGTCTTGTGTGGCACGGTTACGTTATTTTAACATTTTTTACACCCAAGATTCACTTAATTTTGTGAAAACTAGTGACTTTTGCGTGGGGACCACTTACCGAAGAAGGTCGCGGGGCACCACATACCTAAGAGGGTCGTGGCACCACTTACTGAAGTCGTCGGCGGCAGGGCATCACTTACCGAAGAATCCCCTGTGTTTGTCAGAATTCTCTTAGTTTGTAATCAAGGCTGCAAGTCATCATCAATAGACTTTGTCGACTTTGTGTGAGGCTTGACTGAAAAATGCATGCGAGTACAAAAGTCGGTTGTAAATTGTAAAAATTAAAAATCAAAATGCGTTGTTTGCACATTTTTTTCCAATTTATGACTGAAT